>CAUYQV010168244.1:0-24785 GCA_963574575.1 Galagoides demidoff | reverse complement strand
TATGAAATGTGAGGCCGTTTGGTTACTGTCAGGTTGCTTATTTATATATTAAAAAAGTTTTGCTCAGTTTCCACGTGTTTTTCACCCAATCTTAGGGCCCCCCCCCGCCTTGCTTTAGGTATACCTTCTGTTTAGAAAATTAGCTAAAACTGATTCTCACAACAATACGACTCATATTACTAAATGATTCTTCTCTTGTCTAAAAAACTCCTGAAAGAATTTCTTTAAAATAGCATTTTCTCCTAGTACAGCGGTTCTCAACCTGTGGTCGCAACCCACAGGAACTATATTAAAGGGTCACAGCATTAGGAAGGTTGAGAACCACTGCCCTAGTACATTATGTAAGTAACTACTTGACAAGAGCAAGAAGTACAAGATTTAAAACCAAAGCTACTGGTAATTGAAAAGAAACTGGAGAAAAGAATTTCCTTTTTTTTTTTTTTTTTTTGCAGTTTTGGCCTATCACCTATCACCTACCACCCCTGGTATATGGGGCCAGAGACCTACTCCTTGAGCCAGAGGAGGTGCCACCCAGAATTTCTGTATTTTTGGAGAAGAGTCTTATTCTGTCACCCTGGGCAGAATGTGATGGTGTCATTAACTCATAGTGACCTCAAACTCTTGGGTTAAAGCAATCCTCTTGTTTCAGCCTCCAGAGTAGCTGGGACTACAGACACCTATCACAAAGTCCGCCTAGTTTTTAGTAGAGACAGGGTCTCCCTCTTGCTCAGGCTGGTCCCAAAACACCTGAGCTCAAGTGATCAACCTTCCTAGAGTACTAGGATTATAGGCGTGAGCCACCATGCCCAGCCAGAATTTCATATTTTTAATGCATGTGAATGGAAAAATAATTGCTTAAAGAAACATACTCTAGGGCAGCACCTGTAGCTCAGTGGGTATTGTGCAGGCTGGCAAGTTTGAACCCAGCCCACGCCAGCTAAAATCAACAATGACAACTGCAACAACAACAAAAATAAAATAAAATGAATAAATTTAAAACCATCTGTGGCTACCAGTTGCCCAGAGAATAAATCCAAAAAATAAATATGCTCTACTTGACCCAAACTTCTTCAGAAATGCTGTAACATTTACAGTTTCTTCTCACAGTAGGTGTTTTGAGAATGGAAAGAGAAGCATTATTTTAGTTAATGTTTTCTGGGACTAACAGTTATGATCTGTCAATCACACATTTTATGAACCCATTTTAAACATCAGTAATCTGAGAAGTGAGGTTTTGTTGATACAATTAGTGTTACACTGCACTAACAATACTATATTATATAGGGATAGTACTTTCATTTTAAGAACTAAACAGTGTTAATAAATAACTTGGCTACTTGGGGTATCTTAAGTAAATAAAATTATGGTTTTTTTTTTTTTGATACAGAATTTCACTTTGTCACCCTGAGTACAGTGCCTGAGACAAGGCATGGCATCATAAGTCACAGCCACCTCAAACTGTTGGGCTCAAGCCTCAGCCTCACTTGCCTCAGCCTCCAGAGTAGCTGGGACTACAGGTGCCTGCCATAATGCCCAGCTTTTTTTAGAGATGGGGTCTCTCACTCTTGCTCAAGCTGGTCTTGAACTTGTGAGCTCAAGCAATCCACCTGCCTTGGCCTCCTAGAGTGCTAGGATTAGAGGTGTGAGCCACTGCGCCTGGCTAAAATTAGTTTTTAAAGGGAATTGAGTTGGCTCACTTACAAGGCCGGATGATTAAGTTCACGAACTCGTCCTAGAAAAACCACATGTCTCACTGCTGAATACCACTATGGTCACCTTCTAAGTACTACCCCTCGGGAAGCTATCCACTGATGCCAGTGCCGAGTCTCTTCAAAGCAGTTTTGGAGCTCTTTTTTCAGAATGGCCATCAGAGGTGTTGTAATTCGAGATCTGACAATTCAGTTTGGGAACTCATCCTAGAAAAAGTGCTTTCAAGGGTGGACTAGGTGCTGGCTTATCAGTGCATAGCTTCCCCAGGGGAGTACTTCAAGGGTGACCATAATGATACTCAGCAAGGAGGCTTTTAGCACTTTTTCTAGGATGAATTTGCAAACTTACTTGTCCAACTTCTGTACATGTATGCAGCCCGAAACCTGTTAAAAGGTGCAGTGTCATTATAATTTCACTTTTATGCTAGATTATCATCACTGAACTGCATGCAATTTCATTAACTCTCAAATATCATCTCTACACCCTTCCAACAACATAGACTGCATTTTATGTTAGTATGTAAACTAATTCACAATTTTGTTACTAACTAGAAGTCAGCATTTAGTAAATGGGAAAACATAAGGCACTCTCTTTATTTTCTGAATAAATGGTTCACAGAGGCTTTCCCTGATTATACTTTTTTTTTTTGGAGACAAGAGTTATATCGCCCTTGGTAAAGTCAGTGGACTCACAGCAACCTCAAATTCTTGGGCTTATGAGATTCTCTTGCCTCAGACTCCCAAGTAGCTGGAACTACAGGCACCTGCCACAATGTATTTTTTGTTGCAGCTGTCTTTGATGGCTAGCTGCCCCTGCCTGGCTTGAACTGCCATCCTCAGTGTATGTGGCAGGCACCATAACCACTGTGCTGCAGGTGCCAAGCCTCCTGATTATACTTTCAACTTTTGCCTTTGAACACTGAAATGTTTAAGTTGTATCAAAAATCATTAAGCAACATTATGAAAAAAAATTTTCAGTTCTGTACTTGTACCTGTGTCAACAGCAGATCTGCAAAAATTATCTCTTTTGTCTCCATGCTAAATCAGTCAAAAGATCTGTCTTCTTGTTCCTCCTTTTAAAATCTATTTTAGACTTGACATTGTTTTGGCACTGCAAGGACCTACTAAGCAGTAGGGTAGGACCGTGGGGAGAATGCTGTTGTATTTCAATATTCTAATTTGGTGTCTTCCCAGGTTGCTGAAGTTGTAAAGGGCTGAAATTATCTCTGTTAAAATTAATATATTTGGGCTGGGCACAGTGGCTGACGCCTCTAAGCCTGGAATTTTGGAAGACTGAGGCAGCTGGATTGCTTTAAGTCAGACTAGCCTGAGCAAGAGCAAGACCAGATCTCTACAAAAAATAAGAAAAATTAGCTGGGGTTGGGGTGGGCACCTGTAGTCCAAGGAGGCTGAGGCAGGAGGATAGCTTGAGCCTAGGAGTTTGAGGTTGCTATGAACAACGATGTCCCTAGCTCTGTAGCTGAGGTGACAGAGCAAAACCCTCTCTCAAAAACATACACACATATATATTTTATCTATTAATAAGTAAAACGGATAAAGTAAAATATACTATAACATGGAGGATTTTCTCTTAGAAACGAGTTGTAGCACTGTTTTAAATTATGATGACATAACAAAAGATATTGCATTTCCTTTTAGTAAGTTACATCGAACACAATTATATGCTAATATCACACACAGTCCTTGCCTCTGGTAAAAGAAGCCCGAAGAATCACTTCCAATTATAGCTTAGTAAAATGAAAACAAAATCCATTCAGAGTATAGGCAATTTCTCTTTTTAAGAATTGACTTATCTTGCTTTCCCTCCTCGGACATGCAGTGGTTTTTCTGAGAGAGGACGGTATTTAATTACCAGCTAACTCCACCTCCCCCAAATCTCACCTTAACCCAAGCTCCTCTCTTAGGCTTTTGGGCAGCTGGAGTGTGGGTTGGGGAGCCCACCTCCCTACTCAAGGCTGCAAAGTGACTACAACGGAGATGCTGGGTTCATCCAGGCTGGGCTCAAAGGACTCATCCTGCTTTCCCTCCAGCCACTCGTAGCCTTTCCAGAGTTCACTTTTTCTCCCCTCTCACTGCCACCCGCCCGGGTACCCCACTGCCACTTGCCCGGGCGCCCCAGCACCTGCGCCCGCCTTCAGCCGGCTGCCAATCAGAGCTTTTTGGCCTTCTGGTTCCGCCCCGCCCAGAACTGCTTCCCGCCCTTAGAGCTCTCTTTCCAATCAAGAGCACACGATGATTCTTGGGTTCCCGCCCCGCCATCCCCGCCTTCTGGACGACAGTCTCCTTCCTTAGGCCTGACGGCATCACCTGACCCGGAGGCGCTCCCTGCGAAGGAAGGCAAGGGGCGTGTGCGTGGAGGGGCGGGGCGCCAGGAGAAAGGGGGGATGCCGGGAGTGGGGCGGGGAGAGAGGTTGTCAGTCTGCTCTCGCGAGAGAGGACGGAAGCCTGTGGGAGCCCGTGGCCTTTAAAGTGCGGTTCAGCCCTTTCCTCCAGGGGTAGTTTGTAAACACCGCTGTGCTTGGAGCTCCCGGGCAACCAGAAACATCTTGAGCTAGTGCCCTGGAAAGGTGAGTATTGATGGGCAGAGAGCCGCAGGACTGGAGACCGTAGGGATACGGAGAAAGAAGGCGCTAACATGGCGACGTCGCTCACCATAGTCCCCACCCCCCTCTGCCCATCACCTCGGGCGCTCCGGCCGTGGTCCCTAGCCCTTCGGGCGACTGTGGCTGTGCTGCCAGCTCAGCAGTCCTCGGGGCGTCGGCTTCTGGAGCCTGACAGGCTGAGCCAGACCGTTAGGTAACTAGCGTTCGTTGTTCCGACCCTCCCTCTCGCGCGCTTTCCTGAGGAAGAGGAAAAAAAGAATAACGGTTCCTCGTAGACCCCTCCCTCCGAATTATCTTTTGCTGCTCAGGTCAGTTCAGAGGTCCCTGGGGCGCACGTCGAATCCGCGCTGTGAGCGGAGAGACTGTCCCCTTGCCAGCCCTCCCAGCCATGCATTGGGCAGAGAGAGGGCCCACTCTGGGTTGAGGACCGTGTGTTTGTGATGATGGCGGGGAGGATGATCGGGAGGCGCAGCTGAAAACAGGGTCAGGGTCCCTGGCTGTTGTGGAACCTGATGGAACGAATGGTACGGAGAACCTGGGAGCTGTAAGTCTCGGTCGGCCGTTTCTGTCCTTTCTGCTACCCTCATACTCCCGCCACCCCCCGCTCTTCCCCTGTGGGGCGGGGCTGAGGTGTGGGTGCAGATTGATTCTGGTATTGTCCCCTATTTTTTACCTTCCTGGGTAGTCACCATATCTTCTGCAGGGAAATAATTTGCTTTTTATCAGTGCCCTAGGGACCAGAGCCGATATTGGGAATGGAGGGGGCGAGGGGAGAAAGAAAGAGAGAGAGAGTGTGTGTGTGTGTGTGTGTTTTCTGTACTCCTTCGTTGAACCGAAGAGGGGGGTTGAGAGAAGAGGAGTTGGAGACTATTTTTGTGCTCCTAGTTAGTATAAAATTGTCTTTTCTTAATGGGGAGTCTTAAAACTGGTGAGGCCAAGCGCAAAACTACTGAGAATATGATAGAATAAAAGAGCTTACTCTTGATGGACTTTAAGCCCATTGACTAATCCTTAAATTATAACGTTAAAGTTTCAATTTCTTACGGTTAAATTATAGATCCCGTTGCAAAGCATACATTTAATGCATATATTTGAAATCAGAACAAAAACTGAGTTTCTCAGAGAACACTTTTAGTTCTGTCAGTAAAGCCTTTCTAGGCATAATCTTTAAATAGACAAGATAGTCTTGGTCTATTGTACCAAAACCAGGAAGGTGTGACTTGACTTGTAAAGCTTGTTAAAAAGTCAACCCTTCAAGATTAAGACCCTTAAAATGGAAACACAGTAACAACTTTATCTTGAATTTAAATTTGTTTCACTCAAGGAATCCTCTGTAAATACTTACTTCAAAACTGTAGGAATATCCTACAGTTTTGCAGGTCAGGAATTAAGAAAATTAATTGATCTTTAAGGTCATCAATAATTGAGTAATAAGCTGGGCATTGTGGTGGGCGCCTATAGTCCCAGCTACTCAGGAGGCTGAGGTAAGAGAATCACCTAAATCCAAGAGCTGGAGGTGGCTGTGAGCTGTGATGCCAGGGCACTCTACCGAGGGTGACAAAGTGAGACTCTGTCTCTAAAATAAAAAATAATTGAGTAATAGCTAAGAGTCCTAGTCTTTGTAAAATAATTTGAATCTTCCAAATTTGCGATGATGTTTGAGACAGTGTTATTGGCATTAAGTTTTTAAACATTATATAATACTGTGGTAATCTATAGAATTTAGGTGTTTTGAATTTTAGTTGTTAGCAAGGCTGGACTAACATCCTTTAGTTGTTAGTAAGGATGGATATTCAGGGACTTTTTATGTGTATTTAAGGTACATAATACTTTTATACATCTGATTGCATTTGCTGGAAATCCCTTTTTAAATATCTTGTTAGAATGTTTGTTTCATATTTGTTTCATATATTCTTATCCAGTGAATATATACAATTGAGAAATTGTGCATTTACTTTTTTATTTGGAGTATATGTTTCTTATAACAGAAATGGTTGTGTCAACTTTTTAATGAATAGCAGGGGGTACTTTTGTTACCTTTGTTAGTATTCAGGATTTGGAAGCTATTGTGAGTATCTTTAAAAAATGATATGCTATACATCAAGTATTTACTACCTATGATTAACATTAACTCACGAAATCGTGTACATTTTTTTTTCTTTTTTCTTTCTCTCTTTTTTTTTAGGCAGAATCTCACTGTGTTGCCCTGGGGTTGAGTGCCATGGCATCATCACAGCTCACAGTAACCCCAAACTCTTGCCTTAGCTTCCCAAGTAACTGGGACAGCAGGCGCCACCACAATTAGCTGCTAATTTTTCTATATTTAATAGAGACGGGGGTCTCACTCTTGCTCAGTCTGGTCTCAACTCCTGAATTCAAGCAGTCCACCTGCCTCATACTCCCACACTTCTAGGATTATAGGCATGAGCCACCGTACCCAACCCATACACATTTTTTTCTACCAAAATTTTTATATTGGAAAACTTAGGCTTTAATGATATATATGTCCTTTGCTGGTAAATTATTTTGTCAGGTAAACAGTCTCGCCATATATGTTATTTCTGCCCATTTTGTCTTCAATGTTTTCCTTCTAGTATGAAATATGTCTATAAGCTGGCATTTCTTTCCCTTTGTTACTATTGAAATGCCATTAGAGAAGGAAAATTGTTGAAGTCTTCCTTATTTAAAATGACATTTTCACCAGAAACCCCCTTGTTTAAAATCCAGTGAATGACAATAACTGATATTCAGCTGTTTCTTATAAAAATGAATATGTGTAGTATTTGTTATAATTAAAATTTATCCTTAACAAAAACCACTTTGGGCCAGCTATGGTGGCTCACACCTGTAATCCTAGCACTCTGGAAGGCCAAATCAGGTGTTCAGCTGAAGCTCAGTTAAGACCAGCCTGAGCAAGAGTGAGACCCCCCTCCCCCAACTCTACTAAAAAAAGAGACAGAGTCTCAAGCTGGGTAGAGTGCCTCATAGCTCACAACAACCTCCAACTCGGGCTCAAGTGATCCTCTTGCTTCAGTTTTTCTATTTTTATTTTTATTTATTTATTTATTTATTTGAGACACGGTCTACCTATGTTGCCCTCAGTAGAGTGCTGTGACGTCACAGCTCACAGCAACCTCAAACTCTTGGGCTTAAGTGATTCTCTTGCCTCAGCCTCCCAGGTAGCTGGGACTACAGGTACCTCCCCCTCCCACATTGCCCAGCCATTGTTTTTTTTTTTTTTTTTTTTTTTTTTTTGGTTGTGGTTGTCATTGTTTGGCAGGCCTGGACTGGGTTCAAACCTGCCAGCTCCAGTGTATGTGGCTCGCGACCTTGCCACTGAGCTACATGCACCAAGCCAGTTTTTCTATTTTTAATAGACAGGCTCTCGCTTTTGCTTGGGCTGGTCTTGAACTTATGAGCTCAAGCAATCCACCCACCTTGGCTCCCAGAGTGCTAGGATTACAGGGGTGAGCCACCGCGCCTGTATTGTTATGGTCAGTAGTTTAATTTATTTGCGTTTATCTTATACTCCTGTTCTTTGATGCTTAAAACTTGTGTAAGATGCTGAATATTCTCTTTATGTAATTTTTAATGTTTAGGTAGTAAGACAAACTCTCCAAATATTTTGTCCTTTTGTTATGTTCCTCATAGTTGAAAAGTTATAGTATTGTATACTTACGTAGAAATTGTGGAAATTTGGGCCAGATGCAGTGGCTCACACCTGTAATCCTTGAGAATAATATGGGAGGATCCCTCAAGACTAGGAATTGGAGATCAGCTTAAGCAATATAGCAAGACCTCATCTCTACAAAAAATAGAAAGATTAGCAGAGCATGGTGGCACACACCTATAGTTCAAGCTACTGGGGAGGCTAAGGCAGGATGATTGCTTGAACCACGGCCTTTGAGGTTGTACTGAGCTGTGATAATGCTACTGCACTCTACCATGACAAAAGACTGAGACCCTTTCTCAAAAAAAAAAAAGAAGAAAAAGAAAAGTTGAGGATATTTGTGAATCTTTAAGGCCATCAATAATTGTAATTATTTTATAAATATTTTGTATCATAAATATATTAAATATATCATTATGAATATTTTATTATATGTCTTTTCATTTATTCTTGTTAACAGTCTTGAAGTTGGTATATTACTTTTCACTTGTAAGTATGTTTAGTAATGCTTATTTTTTTCTTCTTGGCATTTTGGCAATGGTAGTAAAATGCTTAGAAACATTTTTGCAACAAGAAGTGTTTTTGAGAGCTAGGCCTGTTCACTCTCGTCTGTATTCTTTGTCTTAATGAAGATAGTGGTTTTCAACTTTTTTTTGCCTTAATATCCAAGGAATAGACAATGCTTCCAACAGATGTAGTGGTTTATTAGCACAGAGATTCTCAACAAAATTGGTATGGAAAGATAGTGTGGGAGTAATTGTAGTTGGCAAAATACCATATTGACTTTGGTTATTTTTGTAGTATATGGTAGCTTTATAGTAAAGACTGTAAATTCATAAATTCCCTAACTGTTCTTTTTTTTTTTTTCAGATTTTTGTCTGGGGCTGGGTTTGAACCCGCCATCTCTGGCATATGGGGCCAGCACCCTACTCCTTTGAGCCACAGGCACCGCTCCCTAACTGTTCTTTAGTTTTCCTAACAGAACCTATATTTTTGTCATTCCAATTTTCTAATTTTTACTCTTTGGGGTAGAGTAGATATCGAACATTTGTTACAACAGTATTAATTAGAAAACAACTTCAGTTTTGACATACTAAGATAGAATTGTTTAATCATTTTTGTGCCTTCTAGTTTGTGGATAAACATTATAGTTTTTATAGAATTATAGAAAAGTTTTGTTTATTTTACTTTTATGGCATTATAATTTTTCTTTTCTTTTTCTTTTTTTTTTTTTTTCCAGAGACAGAATCTCACTTTGTCGCCCTCAGTAGATTTCTGTGGTGTCACAGCTCACAGCAACCTCCTACTCTTGGGCTACCAATTCTCTTGCCTCAGCCTCCCGAGTAGCTGGGACTACAGGTGCCAGCCACAACACCCAGCTATTTTTTTATTGAAGTTTGGCCAGGGCTGGCTTCGAACTGGCCCCCCTCGGTTTGTGGGGCCAGTGCCCTACTCACAGAGCCACGGGCGCTGCCCAGCATTGTATTTTTTCATGTTATGTAAACTTTGTAATTTTTTATGTTTACCAGTAGTTAACCAGATGACTATTAGATTTGGTCAAATTTAAATGCCCAACAGGAAAATAATTGTTTTTCATTTTTGCCTGTTTTAACATTGAATTGAATATCTTTGTGCATGTACCTTTTTCTTTTGAATTGTTTCTGTAGGATACTAATCTCAAATGGGATTACTGGTCAGAGGATATAGATGTTTCATCAGTTGCCAAATTTTTGCCTCCCCAAAGACTTGATCAAGTTTACACTGTCACCAGAGTATGAATGCACTAACTTTGCCATAATTTTGCCAACTTTGGAGTTGTGGTTATTAATAAAATGTGATTACTTAATTGGAAATTATTACTGGGAATAAGTTATATTATAATTATTTAGTTGACCATACCAAACTGTAGTTATTTATCTACAAGCGATATGTATGCTGGGGCAAATATTATATATTTTATTTTTTCTGTCATTTCACTGATTGTTTCTTTTAAACTTCACTGAAACTTCTGACAATCTAGTAACAATAATCCTTAAATTTTATGCAGTTTTTTATGGTTAGTACTTGAAATATCCAATGCTAGTTTAAGAGATATTGCCTGACCTATAGATTTCATTTTTTTCTTTTTCATTTTTTTTTGGAGACAGTCTCATTGTGTTACCTTTGGTAGAGTGCCATGGCGTCACAAATCAGAGCAACCTCAAACTCTTGGGCTTAAGCGATTCTCTTGCCTCAGCCTCCCAAGTAGCTAGGACTACAGGTGTCTGCCACAACACCCAGCTATTTTTTGACAACATTAGGCCGGGCCAGGCCCAAACCTGCCAGCTCTGGATGCCGCCAGCGCCCTCACTGGCACTCACTGAGCTACGGGTGCCAAGCCGATTTCATCGGATTTCTGTCTTAATGAGTTTATCATTGTGAATTATTAAGATTTATATGACAAATTCCTTTCTATATAGATAACCCTTCAACCAAAGAGTGTGTTATAACCAAAATGACTGTGTTTTGTGTCCTCAGTATCTTCTGGCACATAATATATAATCAAACTTTAGGATAGTTACTACAAGCCAGAATGTTATGGGTCTATATTATTATTCACTGTGTTACCTTGGGCAAACAACATAACTTCTCTGTGGCTCAGTTTCTTTCTTTTCTTTCTTTTTTTTTTTTAATGAATAATAATACTTATATTCTTGCTGGGAGCATTCACATATATATCGTACTTAAAACAATGTCAGGCACTTAATGTTTTCAATATATGGTGCAGTAATGATTGTTATTGAAACTTATTCAGAAACAATAATAGCACAGCCCTTGTGGCTAGAAGACACTATACAACCACCATCTATTTGGTATCTTTGGCAACAAAGTTGGATTTTCCCTAGGAATTTATAATTTAGGGTAGAACTTACTACCTTAAAATTTTCGTAAACCCATTTGAAAGAATATTTGAAAGAATATTTCATGTTTTTTGTTCCATAGGTGTTCCTTCTCCAGTCGGTCTTTTTCTATGTGGAATTCATGCAGTATAGCATATCCTTATTTTGAGACAGTAAAATCATGATAATATGATTTCCATAAAATCTTTTCGGTTGTCCTTTTCTTTTACTCCACCAGTTCCACCGTAAACATTATAGTACAATCTTTTCCTCTCTGTTTTCCTATCATGGAATAAATCATGTTCTCGCATCTAGTGTTCTAGTTTTGTTTTGTTTTGTTTTTTAATGAGACAGACTCTAAGCTGTTGCCCTGGGTAGTGTGCTGTCGCATCATAGCTCACAGCACCCTCAAGCTAGGCTTAAGTAATTCTCTTGCCTCAGCCTCCCGAGTAGCTGGAACTACAAGCGCCAGACACAAGTCTCGTGTATTTTTAGAGATGGGTTCTCACTCTGGCTCAGGCTGGTCTGGAACGGGTGACCTTGGTCAGTCGACTTGCCTCGGCCTCCCAGAGTGCTAGGATTACAGGCATGAACCATAGCACCCAGCTAGCTCACAATTTTTGTAGGACAGAAGTCCAGGTGGTCTCATCCAGATCGTTTGCTTAGGGTCTTAGAAAATCAAAGTCATTGTGTTGGCAGAGCAGTGTTCCTTTTTTGAGTCCCTGGGGAAGCATCCCCTTCTGAGTTAATACAGGTTGTTTGCTGAATTCATTTCGTTGCACTTGTTAGACTGCCATCCCTCCTCTGCTGGCTGTCGGTCAGTGACTGGTCCTAGCTCCCAGAAGCTGGAATGCTTTCATGTGGCCCTCTCCAGTAAATGGCAAGTTAACTGCCCTATCTTTTTTTTTTCTAACTTCATCTCTGACTCCAGATAGAGAATGTTCTCTACTCTTAAAGACTCATTTGATTAGATTGGGCCCACTTGGTTAACCCTGGATTCTCTATTTTAGGATCTATAATCCTTTCACATTTGCAAAGTTCCTTTGGCCATCTAATATAACCATTTGGATGGCTCGGCGCCTGTGGCTCAATCGGCTAAGGCACCAGCCACGTACACCTAAGGTGGCGGGTTCAAATCCCCAGCCCAGGCCCGCCAAACAACAATGATGGCTGCAACCAAAAAAATGGCCAGGCGTTGTGGCGGGCGCCTGTGGTCCCAGCTACTTGGGAGGCGGAGGCAGGAGACTCGCTTGAGCCCAGGAGTTATAGGTTGCTATGAGCTGTGATGCCATGGCACTCTACCCAGGGGGATAGCTTGAGGCTCCCTCTCAAAAAAAAAAAAAAAAAAAAAAAAATATATATATATATATATATAACTATTTGGAGGTTCCTGAGATTTAGGATATGGACAGCTTTTGGGGGGGGCATTCTGCCTGCTATGCTTATGCATATTCTTGAAAAGAAACTTGAGAAAGTATGTGCTGTTGTATGTTTCTAAGTTGATTCCTACATTTTTTTTCATCATAAGTTTAAATAGTTGGAAAAAGTATAATTTCTTACTTTTCTCGATATTGACACTACTGTTTTATGAGTATCTAAATACCATAGTGATTTGATACTATTATTTGTTTTGAAGAACAGACTGGAATTAACCCCTCTTTTAACAGTTGGAAATTTTCACTGTTCCTTTTTCTTATTAAACTTTTATGTTCTTTCTACTTCTCTAGCATAATTTTATTTGAACCCCATGTATTTTAATGTTTTATAATAGTTTATTGATCTGCTCTCATACTTACAACAAATATGTATTTAACTTTTGAAAATGTATTACTGTTTTCCTCTTTATTCTTGTGGAACGTCTTAGGACAGTGCATTTTTGGATAGTATTTCAAGAATGGAGGAGGCAGCCATTAAATGAAAATTGTTATTGTTTCTGCCATCTCACTGTACGGTATAGCTGTATTCAGAGCATTCCTAAACACAAGGTAGAACACCATTCCTAAAGCCACGCTTTGCCTTGAACAGAAATATTTATAACATAGGGGAAAACATAAGTCTGAGGGTTTAATGGTGCCTTGATTAATGTAGGCTTGGAGTAACTCTTATTTTAAATTATCCATTTGTTTTGTTCCAGGGAAGTTTTTACAGCCTGGGGCAATACACTCTAATAAGATTTGGAATGGGTGAGAAATATTGTTTTTGTTTTTGGAAAGTGGGAGAATGAGGACTCAGGGAAAAGTAAGCAGATGATTTTTAGGAAAGCAAACAAAAGGAAATTGATAATAGAAACTGATTTTCTTAAAACTTCTCTTGTTCAAATATCCCTTGGAAAGCCTTAGTGTACTTTTAGTAATACATACTCCAGTTTGGACATTGGCTACTTGGACAACTGTCCCTCTCTCCTGCCTTGCTCCTGTTGTCCTACAAGGACAGAAGCCAACTTCTTTCTGCTACCCAGGAGTGCCCTTGGGTCTGTTACATAATTCTGAGTCCAAAACCAAGAAATGATGAATTCCTTTCTCACACTAATGCCTACCATTTGGGCTCTGTTTCCTGGCACATACAAGTGTTTGGCTTTTACCAGGATGCTTGCCATTAGTAGTGTTTGTACCTTTCAAAAATAGAGATCCTACCCATAGGTTAGTTCTATCGAAATATTACTTGTAGTAATGTGCCATGTAACAAGGTTTCGCGTCAACAGCAGACTGCATACAGGACATCATGATGTCATAGTTCAACACATGATTCACATGTTTGTGGTGATGCTGATATATCCAGACCTACTGTACTATCAGTTGGTATAGCACAATTATGTACACTACATATAGTACTTGATAATAGTATGTTACTAATTTGTATATTTACAATACTTTTTATCATTCTTTTGGAGTATACATCTGCTTATTAAAAAACAAAGTTCACTTTGTAAAGCAGCCTCAGCCAGGTCCTTCAGGAGGTAGTCCAGAAGAAGACTTTGATGAAGGAAATGACAACTCCATGTGTATTATCGCTTCTGAAGACTTCCTAGTGGGTCAAGATGTGGAAGCAGAAAACAGTGATAATCATGATCCTGGCCTAGTGAAGGCTTAGGCAAACATGCGTATTTGTGTCTTAGTTTCTAACAAAAAAGGTTCAAAAAGGTAAAAGTGTTGAAAAAGAAAAAAGCTTATAGAACAAGAATATGAAGAAAGAAAATACTTTTGTGCTCTTGTACAATGTGTTTAAGCTAAGTTTTATTACAAGAGTCAAGAGGGTTTTGGTTTGTTTTTTGAGACAGAGTCTCATTTTGTTGCCCTCAGTAGAAGATCATGGCATCTTAGCTCACAACCTCAAACTATTGAGCGCAAGCAATTTTCTTCCCTCAGCCTCCCGAGTAACTGGCTGAGACTACAGGCACCCACCTCAATGCCTGTATTAGAGATGTGGTCTTGCTCTTGCTCAGGCTGGTCTCGAACTCTTAAGCCCAGGCAATCCACCCACCTCATCCTCGCAGAGTGCTAGGTTTACAGGCATGAGCCCGGCCAAGAGTCAAAAAGTTTTTAAGTTTATAAAATGGGTGGCACCTGCGGTTCAGTGGGTAGGGCCCCAGCCTCATATACTAAGGGTGGCGGGTTCGAACCCGGCCCTGGCCAAACTGCAAAACCAAAAAATAGCCGGGTATTGTGGCGGGAGCCTGTAGTCCCAGCACCTCGGTAGGCTGAGGCAAGAGAATTGCCTAAGCCCAGGAATTGGAGGTTGCTATGAGCTGTGACGTTACAGCGTTCTACAGAGGGCAAGAAAGTGAGACTCTGTCTCAAAAAAAAAAAAAAGTTTATAAAGTAAAATATTATAGTAAGCTAAGGTTAATTTATTATTGACCAAAGGAAAAAAAATTTTTTTGTAAATTTAATGTAGCCTAAATGTACAGTATTATATAGGTCTACAGTGGTCTATGGTTATGACCTAGGCCTTGACATTCACTCTCAACTCACTCACCCAGAGAAATTTCCTAGCCTGGGTGTTTATTCTGTGTTTTTAATGTTCCCTTTCTATGATTAGAGACACAAATACACCATTTTGCTACAGTTGCCTATAGAATTTGGTACAGTAACATTCTGTACAGGTTTGTAGCATAAGAGTCACAGGCTATAGGGAGCCTCAAACTTTTTAAACAGGGGGCCAGTTCACTGTCCCTCAGACCATTGGAGGGCCAGACTGTGGGCCCCGGGACAAGTTGGCTGCTAAGCAGGTCAGGCAGCGGCGGCAAAAATACCTGGTGGGCTGGATAAATGTCCTAAGTGGGCTGCAGTTTGAGGACGCCTACAGTATATACCGTCTAGGTTTTTGTAAGTACACTATGATCACATAGTGATGAGATCACCTAATGATGCTTTTCGCAGAGTGTGAGCGATGTTTGACTGTATAAGAAATGTACAATAGGTAGGGTGGGATAGTAAAGGAGAAGTTTCTTATATCTGTGCCTTTCAAGTTATAAAAAGGAATCATATTCTTTATGTTAAGAGTCTGGATGTTTATCTTAACATTGTATGTAGGGTATCCATAAAGTCTGTGTTTTAAATTGCACATAAACTTTATGAACACCTTGTATGTATGGCTGTATAGGTCAGGTACAACTGAGTAGCTTTAAAATCTTACTTTTGATTGAAATGGCCATAATACTAGAAGTCTGTGTTGGAATTTTTTAGGATGTTAGTTGCTGATCTTTTGTGAGCAACTGCTGAAACAACGTGAATATCTCTATACGAATAGGAAAATCTAAATCCATACATAAAAAAATAAACATTCTCGGATGGCGCCTGTGGCTCAGTGAGTAGGGCCCTGGCCTATATACTGAGGGTGGCAGGTTCAAGCCAGGCCCTGGCCAAATTGCAACAACAAAAAAAGTAGCCAGGCTTTGTGGCGGGTGCCTGTAGTCTCAGCTACTTGGGAAGCTGAGGCAAGAGAATTGCCTAAGCCCAAGAGCTAGAGGTTGCTGTGAGCTGTGATGCAAGGCACTCTACCAAGGACAAAGTGAGACTGTGTCTCTAAAAAAAAATAAAAAATAAACATTCTCTGAAAGAAACAATTTATAGAAATTTATTTCAACCCAGAAGATGTGAACCCTAAATTATCCCTCAGAGTCATTTGTCCTTTGAATTGCTTCTCCACTTACCATCCCCATTTTACATTGGTATAGCTAAATATCCTGTTGGATCCTTTTTCCAACAATGTGTGTATAAAATAGAGTTTTGTTGCCTGTTTTGAAATAAGAGTCTTTGTAGTTTTTGGTATTCACATCAAAATTTTAAACATACTAAGGATGTTTCCATAAATCTTATTCAAGGCAAAATGCAACCCTTCTTTTCACCAGTCTGCGCAATTGAGTAATCTCCCATGTTCATGTATGGCCTGATAAGCCCTGAGATAATGGTAAAGTCTATTTCCCTTTGTACATTGTATTTCCGGATCATTGCCTTTTCCTGATGCATTTGGTAATAGCTTCCTGCCAAATTCTTACTCAGTCTCACCTTGGCCACTACATTACTTACATAATGATTCTTTGTAGTCATTTCTGAGTTTTAACTGCTTATTTTTTTACCCTCCCATACTACAAAGGTTGTTTCTTTGCTCTTAACATTGTCGTTCTAGTCTTCGGATTTTTCCCTTTTGTGAGCTCTGTCACCTGCAGATTGGCCTTGCATATTTAGAGAAGTCCTTATAAATATTGATCATGCTTCTTGGCCACTGACAGCTTCTGCTTTTGAAAACTCTCTTTAGTAGACTGCCAGGGCATCTCTGTGAGGTAGCGAGCCATTTTACTTTTAGAATGAAATGAGTATAATGACAGAAACAACTAATTATTCGCCACTATTCATTCTGTTCTTTTTCCGTGTTGATAGGTACTCTAATTTTTAGCCAAGCATATGGTGAAATGAAAGATACATTTCCCAGCCTCCCTGCTAGTAGCAATGGCTATGTGACTCAGCTCTGGCCCATGGAATGTAAATAATGTTTCCTGTGAGATTTCTGAAAAGTTTCCCTAAGGCAGACTATTATTCATCTCTCCTTTTTCATCTTACTATCCGATCTATAGATGTGATAGCTAGAACTTAAGCAGTAACTTTAAAACCACAAAGGAAAGCCCCATATTGAGGATGCCAGAACACAAAAATAGAACTTTGGTTACCTACTGGTCCTGCTTCTCGACCACCTATATTTGTGTAAGAGAAATAAACTTCTGAATCATTTAAGGTATTGTTAAATTTTGAATTTTCTGTCATTAACACCTGAGCCTAAGCCTAACTGATACAGATTAAAAAAAAATTGAGTATTTTTCCAAATAAGAAACATATAAACTGGGTCTCAGAGATTTTGTGGTATACCAATGTTTAGATTTCCACTCTAAACATTTTAATACTCAAATTCACCAGTGAAATTAATACTCAATTTCATCTATTACCTGTGATTCCCCCCAAGCTGGTTTATTATGGTACTGTAATAAGATTAATTTTTCAACTTTCACCAAGGTTTCATTGCCCTACAGAAGTTTCATCCTTGAAACTGTTTTACCTCTGATAGTTGTTAACGTGCCAGGAGTTATGGGAGGCTACACGATAAACATCTTCCTGGAGCACTGAAGATTTGAGGGGTGAGGGGAGGAAATGTAATTTTTTTTTTTTTTTTGAGGCAGTATCTCACTCTGTCACCCAGGGTAAAGTACCATGGCAGTGTGTTTAAGCTAAGTATTATAAGAGTCAACAAGTTTTTGGGGTGTGTGTGTGTGTTTTTTTTTTTTTTTTGAGACAAAGTCTCACTTTGTTGCCCTCAGTAGAGTACCCTGGCATCTTAACTCACAGCAACCTCAAGCTTTTGGGCTTGAGCAAGCCTTCTGCCTCAGCTTCCCAAGTAGTTGGGACTACATGCGTGCACCACAGTGCCTGCTAGTTTTCTATTTTTAGTAGAGATGGGATCTTGCTCTTGCTCAGGCTGGTCTTGAACTCCTGAGCTCAAGCAATCCACCTGCCTCAGTCTGCCAGAATGCTAGGATTACAAGTTTGAGCCACCATCCCCCCCAGCCAGGAACCTTAATTTTTACACTAAAAATTGTGGAATGGAGGGCAACATTTCCATGCATTTTTAAAATAAAAATAAAGGAAACATTTAACATTTTTTATTATAGAATTGAATTGCATGAGCCTATTTCTTTAGATCCCACAAGGTAAAGAGTTCACAGTTTTCTACCTCTCATTTTCTCTAGAGATACTAGATGGAAACTTGAGAAGCACTGTTTACTAGTTAAGAGCTGAGGCATTTGTGGCAGCAGAGTGATTAATGCTCATGGCCCACCAGCTAGAAAGGTAAGAGACTTTAAGCTTAACATAAAAGGTATTATTTTATAAGAACTTATCTTATAAGACATAAGGTATCTCTCAAATATTACTGAATTCAGTTTATGTTTGCAGATAGTAGTCCTTAGAATACTAATGTCCTAGTAAAATATACTAATACTAGTAAGAAAAGATTATGAGGTTCAGCAAATTTGGAAATACCCTTTTGGAGATAAAATGCATAGGCATATAAAAAGCACACTAAAGACTTGTGTTAAAGTATTTAATTTTAACTCAGAAGTCCTAAACTTTTCTAACTAGGGACCCCTCTTTAGTAGAAGGTCCCAATATAAAGGTCCCAGTTCTCCTAGGATTTTATAAGGATAGTAGTAACAGGAGTTAATCTGTAAGGTATTTTCTTTATTTCAAAAATATTTTGAGCAAAATATTCACCTGTTCTCTACAAGCTAACATGTCAAATTTATTTGTTTTTAGATTGAATTATATGAACTAAATTTGTTACCATGATTGTCACATGCTGATCAGAAACATTTATTGGAAGTCATATAGTCCTCAAAACATAACTTTGTTGAACATCTGTGTGCCAGCCACAATATGGTGATACTACAAAATAGAATGGTTTTTGATCTCAAGGAACTTACAGTTTGGGGATGTAGCTTCTAAACCTGTAAGGAAAATATCAACATAATAAATGTAAACTAACATTCAGAATCTTTCAAATCACGGTGGTCTAGTAATAGACTTTGTCAGATATGTCAAGATACATGAGCAAATTGTTTCATTTCATTGCATCTGGATCAGGAGAAACAAATCAAGAGGAACTATGCATAAATGCACATTCTAATTTTCACAAAAATTTGGAAAATAAGCTAACATATACATATTCAAAAAGTAAACGTTAAGGCAAATAGGAAAATGTGGTAACATTTAATAATTTCTTCTTACACATTGATAACATACATTAAATAATTTTGAGCTACTTAACTAGCTTAAATGATATTTTGATTAGAGGTTTTCTCCATAAAATATAAGCCACAGGAGGGTAGGAGCTACATATTATTGTACCCTGAATTCTAGTGTAATTCCTCTCCTATTGCATGTACTCAATAATGTTTATTGACTGTATGGCTAAATGAGAGATCTGAATTTCAGGTGAGGGAAGTCGTTGATGGAGGGTGATCAGGAGTTGTGTTAACTAAGAAAGAGAGGTATGTGTGGGGCACAGTGCTCCTAGCACTCAGGGAGGCCTGACCTTGAGGTTAGGAGTTGAGACCAATCTGAGCAAGAGTGAGACTGGTCTTTGCTTGAAATAGAAAAACTAGCCTGGCTTGGTGGCAAATGGCTGTATTCCCAGCTACTAGGGAGGCTGAGGCAAGGAGATTGGTCAAGCCCAAGAGGTTGAGGTTGCTGTGAGCTCTGATGAAGCCATGGCACTCTGCCCAAGGCAGTGGAGTGAGAGTTTTGTGTCAAAAAAAAAAAAAAGAAAAGAGGTAGGGAGGGAGAAGGAAAGGTGGGGGAAGGGGATAAGGGAGAAAAAGAAAGAAAAGGAAAGAAAGGAAGGAAAGGAAGGAGGGAAAGAAATGAAAGGGAGGAAAGAAGGAAGGAAGGGACAGATTGGATGAGTGGGAAATGAGGGAGGGAGCTGATTAAAAGCCTGCATAATTAGAGCCTGAGATTAAGAGGTTTTATAAGACTGGGGTGGGAGGCAGCGTTCCATCCATGAAAGAGTTTGGAAGCAATGTTAAGGATTTGAGGTTTTATCCTAAGAACATTTTTCTTCATAACTGGTCCATTCCTGTCATTTTGATTTGACTACTTAAGTTCAGACCATCATTCTTTATCTTGAACTTGGCGGTAACTTAAGCTGGTTTTCTTATCCATTGTGTTGCCTTTTCTTAAATCATCCTACACTCTTCTGTTAGTGGTCTTGCAAAAATGCAAGTAGTTCATCTACTTAAAATCTTTGAATTTCTTATAGTAAGGTTAGGCAAAGTTTTTATTTAAATGATGATAGTAAATATTTTAGGCCTTGTGTGAACCATGTAAGGTTTCGATTTCATATTCTTCTTTGCACTACTCCTCAATCATTAAAAAATGTGTAAAACTTGATTAGCTTAACCGTTAGCCCCCAAGGCCTTAGTTTATGACCTTATGACAGGGAAGAGGAGGGAAGAAGGTTCAAGGGGCAAGGGTGGAATCCAAATGTTTTACAGTGGTAATAAAGGCCTTTCTAGATTTGCTTATCTCTCTGGCCTTACCTCTCTTCTCTCAACCTTATATCCCATGCTTTAGCCATCAGAAGTTCTTAGAAATTCCTCATTGTACTTTACCTTATTATGCCTTAACATGCTGTCTCTTCTTTCTGAAATATCTTGACTGGCTGATGCCTCTTCTACGAGACTCAGCCAGGCATTACTTCCTTTATCCAGCAGGCTTTTCAGGCCCTCTGCAGGGTTGGCTAGGTGTTCAAGGTACAGAAATTGAGTCAGATAAAGGGGCTGAAGAGGGATCATATTAAGGATACTAGGGACTCTTAGGAGACCCAGTCACAGATAGCATAGTTGGTCATCACAGAAATTAATTTCCTTCCTTTTGACTACATGGTTTCTCATCTCCTATTTTTCTGAGCCTTTGTGATTCAGGCCTTCATTAATTCCTTATCAGTATGCACATGACAGTGTCTACCAATCCTAAATATGATTTTTTTTTTTTTGAGACAGAGTCTCACTGTGTCGCCCTGGGTAGAGTGCCATGGCGTCACAGCTCACAGCAACCTCCAACTCTTGGGCTCTAGCGATTCCCTTGCCTCGGCCTCCCAAGTAGCTGGGACTGCAGGTGCCCACCACAATGCCTGGCAATTTTTATTGTTGTTGTTACAGTTGTCATTGTTGTTTAGCTGGCCCCAGGCCAGGTTCAAACCTGCCACCCTTGGTGTATGTGGCTGGTGCCGTAACCACCATGCTATAGGCACCGAACCCTAAATATGATTTTTGAATCTTTAGTACCCACCCCTGTTTGGCTGATTTTTCTTTTTATACATTTTCTGAAGAGGTAGTTTGAATGACTTAAAATACATTCGGTGTCTCTCCTGGTTCACGTTGGCAGATCTGTCAAGGTCATGGTTGTATATAGTAGAACCTCCATAGCTGAACACCTCCCTACATTAACTACCTCCTTAAGTTGACCTAATTTTCATAGAATGGACATGCACCACATGTATGAATCAGTACAAAAGGCCTAGTTCCTTATGTTTTTCCAGTTTGTTACAGCTCCTGGGGATGGTCAACTTACAGAGGTTTTACTATTTAAGATTGCCCTTTAGTACTGGCAGAGTAGATCAGGATCTCTAAAAAGGTGGTGCTTTGGAGAGATGACCAACTCTGCTATACTCCTCAGTTCCCATAGCGTCTGTGTTTATCTTTATTTTTATTTATATCACTGAGTAATTATTATTTTCACTTCTTTTGTCTTCCTTTCTATTATGACTTTAAGGGCAGGGCCTGTATGTGTTATTCCTAACACAGTATTGGATACATTATAGGCAGTCAGATGTTTTCCAAATAAGTTTCATAAAATAAGTGATTTATATTAGAAATGTTTGAGAAAGCTATATATTGTATGTAATAGTATTATCCATATTTTAGATGTTTGCTTTGAAACTTGAGCGCATGCTTGTTTGAGTTTACAACATTTATAGTTCTTTAACCAACTAAGTAGATCACTCAACTTCACATCTTAGAATGTAGAGATTTCTAAGCTTAGTCACTAGAAATTGATTCACCCTCTCCCATTTTTGTAGATTCATTTGCCAGCACTATTTTTTTGTTGTTGTTGTTGAAACAGAGTCTCATTGTGTCCCCCTGGGTAGAGTACTGTGGCATCACAGCTCACAGCAACCTCAAACTCTTGGGCTCTAGCCATGCCTTTCCTCAGCCTCCTGTATAGCTAGGACTATAAGCACCCACCACAATGTCCAGCTATTTTTTGTTGCAGTTTGGCCAGGGCCGGGTTCAAACCCACCACCCTCGGTATATGGGGCCAGCGCCCTCCCCACTGAGCCACAGGCACTACCCAGAAAAGAAAATATTTTATCAGCTGAATCCCTTGAATGATAGAATTCAAGGTGGCCCAGGGATATTGATACTACAGCCTGCAGACTCAATCCATATTTGAAAGGAATGAAGGAGCTGTCTAATAGGGTAAAGGATTATCTAATACTACCCTTTGAGTCTTTGTTTGGATATATAAATTGTTCTAAAGTAGTGTGATGATTCTCTTTGCCATTAATATCCTAGTACAGAATGTAGTTTTTTTATTCATTAACATATCTCATAGAATGAAAATTATACATCAGAAATAGGCATAGCATTGTTATTCAAGAGTGATATGTTCCAAGACATGCCCAGCCAATACCTAAAACTGTAGATAGTACTGAACCCTATATACACTGTTTTTTCCTATATAGTAGCACGTGGGTAGTGTATACAGCCTAGATATGCTGGATAAAGGAATGATTTTCATCCCAGATGAAATGGAGTAGCAAGATTTTATCACACTATTCAGAACAGCACAAAATTTAAAACTGATGAATTGTTTATATTTGTAATTTTCCATGTAACTTTTTTGGACGGCAGTGACTATAAGTAACTGAAACAGTGGAAAGGGAAGCCACAGATCAGAGGGGATTACTGTGTAGTGAATTATAGTGCATTTTCTTTATATACAACTTAAACTCCTTTTATACATTTTTTCCTTTTTTTTTTTGTTCAAAGTCTTTCATAGTGAGTTGCCAGTATGATGCCACATTACTCTCAAATACAATATTTTGTATGAGACATTCTCTTACAAAACCACAGTACAACCATGAAAGTCAGGTAGTTAATTTTGCTATATTGCTGCTATCTAATGTACAGGTTATACTTAAGTTTTGCCAGTTGTTCCAGTAATGTCCTATGGCAAAGGAGCCATTCTACAATTGTGTGTTGACAGTTATTTTTTATATCTCATTGGTCTTTCTAAACCTCAAACAGTACCTCAGTTTCTTTTGACATTTATAACTTGGACACTTGCAGGTTATAGGCCAGTTATTTTCTAGAGTTTGCCTCAATTTGGGATTGCATAATACTTTTTCAAGGTTAGATTCAAGTTGTATATATTCGGCATGACTATCATAGAAGTAATGCTGTGTCTTTATCATTAGGGGTACATGATTCTGATTTTCCTTATTTCTAGTGGGTTTAACTTGAATCGCTTGACTAAGATGATGTTTTCCGGGCTTTTGTATTGTAAATTACTCTTACCTTAGTAATTAAGCTATATTTTATAGGAAGATACTTTGAGTCAATGTGAATGTCCTGTCCTGAATATCAAACATTCAGTTTATTATTATTTTATATCAGTATGAGTTAATGGACTCTTATTCACAATATGATCCATTACTATCATTAATTTTGATTCTCAAATTGTCCCAGACTTGGCCACTTTCTAGTTAAATTTATAACTCCTTTCTCTCTGGTACAAGATACTCAAAGCATATCCTGTGCTTTTCCTGCCCTGGGATCAACCAATTCTTTAAGGAGTCTAGCCAGGTCCATTTGGTAGAGAATGGTATGTAGACATCAAGATCTGGATGCTAAGCACATGTATTGCTATTAGGGTTTCAGTGTTACCAGGCCTTCTCAGTGGACACAGAGAAATATATGAATATACACACATACATATATGCATATTAATGTCCATATTTTTCTGTCTTTATATTGAAAGTTGTAAGTTCACACCAATATCTCCAAATCTTGTCTAATACCAAAATTCATTCTGTTTCATTCTGTTTTTATAATTTCTTTCACCTGTAGTGTGAATTAACTTTGACCCTGCACATTCTTGATAAATTTATTTGAATAATTTCCATGCATGTACATAATGAATCACTTGTTGGCACCAGGCCTCTTTTCCCCATCAAGTAGATGTCCTTTTGCTTGGGTCAGATACCCTGTGCTGGACTAGTACCATTCCTTTACCTCATATGGGTGCCTCCTCAGGCCACCTGGACATTGACATCTGACATCAAGCTGCTTGCCCTTCACAAGGAAACCTTTCTTCACCGAGTTCAAATTCCCAGCATCCCATGTAGGGCTGACCTCCTCCCTTCTCCAGCCCAACTCCCATCCCACCCTGCAACCTCCCATTGACATATTTCTCATCCTACCCTGCCCAGGTGGAAGATACTTTATAGTGTGGCTGCCTCCAAGGCCGGTCTGATCTACTTTCTTTACAGACACTCTTACATTTCTTTTATCAAGAGGCTTGGCTTTTATATTAATTTTGTTATAAGAAAGACTTTGCTGGTTAATTTCTCCCATTTTTTTTTTATTCACCTTAAAGTGGTTTTTTTTTTTTGGCTATTCAATTTTTTTTTTTTTATAAAGTATAAAGCTTTACCCCTGGGTAGATTGCTGTTGCATAAAAGGTAATATCAACCTCCAAATCCAGGGCTCAGCGCCTATGGCGCAAGTGGCTAAGGCGCCAGCCACAGACACCTGAGGTGGTGGGTTCAAATCCAGGCTGGGCCCACCAAA
>CAUYQV010168243.1:0-23872 GCA_963574575.1 Galagoides demidoff | reverse complement strand
TCACAGCTCATAGCAACCTCCAACTCCTGGGCTCAAGCGAGTCTCCTGCCTCCGCCTCCCAAGTAGCTGGGACCACAGGTGCCCGCCACAACGCCTGGCCATTTTTTGGTTGCAGCCATCATTGTTGTTTGGCAGGCCAGGGCTGGGGATTCGAACCCGCCACCTTAGGTGTATGTGGCTGGCGCCTTAGCCGATTGAGCCACAGGCGCAGAGCCATTGTCCGTTTTCTTTACTCAACATTGCATATTGACCATTGTGTGTTTTTCTGCCCTAATACATTATTAAAGAATCATTTGTCTTATAATAGCGTAGATTTGAGGAAATTATGGCATTGTCCTTATTTTTCTCATTTCATCATGAGTTGGTGAAAGCAGTGCTGGGTGTGTGGCCCCGTGTCCGGAGCTCCTGATGTGCTGGAAAGCACTGGGCTCCAATGAGATGGATCTGAATTTTAATTCTTGCTTCATCCTTTGTGACTTTGAACAATTCTTGGAACCTTTTCTGAGCCTCAGTTTCCTCATCTGCAAAGTGGAACCAACACCGCCATATGGACTAGAGACAGCGTGCCCCTTGCCGTCCTGGTCACATGATAGTGCTAGGCGTAGAGGGGCTGTCATCACACTCTCTTTTCAGTGAGTCCAGGTGGTTGGTACATTCATTTCTGTGTGATGCAGGTGACACAGATGGCTGACCAGGATTGAATGCCGAGAGTCAAGGCTGGCTAGTCATTTCACCACAGCGTGTTTATGTGTGTGTAAGCCAGCGTGACTGTGCAGTGGGACCGCAAACACCTGTACACAGAGCGTCCTGCCATCACCTGGGCCTTGGCTGACAACACCGAGTTTGCTGCCAGGCCTGCCCGGCCCTCGGTCTTTCCCAGCAATCATTTCTGCACGCTGGAACTCCACCAGTGCTGAGACTTCCCATTATCATTCTGGGCTAGCCCAGCCCAGATCAACATTGTTTTAAGGTTATGCAGCATATGTACGATTTAATTCTCTTTTCCCGTGAGGTAAACATTGCCCCTGTGATGATCCGTTCCACGTGAAGTGCCGTTCTCCCTCTTCGCTTAGTCTCTATCTGATAAAGCTCTGGGAATCAGTGACATTAGGCTGGCACCAGGCCCAGGCATACTCAGAGGGTACTCAGTTGGACCCAGCCTCTTGGCACAGGTGGGTGTAAAAAGACCCATTGTTATTTTCTCTGTTGGTGACCTTTCCTCCCAGTCCTGCCCTGTTGCAGAAGGCAAATGTGAACAGGGAGGCTGATCTTGAACTTGGGTGTTCTTGGATTTCTCTGGACAACTGGACACACTTTCCTTGCTTCCTAATTGTGGTGCATGAATCTTCACTTGATTGGGATCTTTTACGTCCTGAATTTCACTTTCTATTTTCCACATAAGCAGAAAATAGTAAAGTGGAAAACACAGAGATGTTAGGGTTAGATAGACTTAGGGCCAGTAGTCACTACTAGCTATGTGATGTTGGGTCAGTCAGTTAACTTTTCTAGGCCTCAGTTTCCTCATCTGTAGAATGGACAAAACAACGATGTCCCCCTGTCTATTATTTTGGTTACCTCCAGCGCCACCACCAATGTCAGCTGCTGAGTGAATGAGCTCTCTCACCTTCCTACTGACACTAATGTAGCCACAACCCCATCACCATTCATGCCACCTTCCAGTTTTATTTCTTTGTAACTTTGTTACTATAAACTGACTCAATTACTTTGAGCCAGTTTGTTTAGTGGGAGGGCAAAGACTTCACCTGTCTTTTCCCTGGGCCTCAAGCAGTGTCTTCACATAGCTGAAACTGCAGAAATGAAAGAGATGAATGAGTCCCCACCAAAGATGCAGCCACCAGCAGGGTGGGTCAGCTGAATTTGAACTGTGACTTCATGGTGGGGAGGAGCAACTATTCTGGAAAGGCATCTTACACCTTTTCCTTGGGCTCTGGGGATCTATTAAGGGAGTGTTGCCTTGGGTCAGTGGCAAAATCATTAATGCCCGTGGCCTTTCTTTGGGCCCCTTCTTCAGAGATGGGAAGCCTCCCAGGGTGGCCAGAACTGCCCTGAGGTGTGCACATGCAGCAAAGCTGTAACCTCACTTGTTAAATTCATTTTGACCATCTCTCTTTTAATTGGTTATTTCCAATTCACTGGGACCACAGCAATGACCTGTGGGGTTAAGAGGAAAGTAATGGTGTGTCAACGAGGGAGCCTGTTCTCCTGGCTCTGACACTACGGTCTGCCTCCCCCATCGCTCAGGAAAGATGTGGTTTATATTAGTGATCTGGAGAAAGTTCATGCCCTCTGGAAAGAGTGTGTCCATGAAATGGCAGAGTGATTGATGGTTTATTTACAGCACCGGCATCCAGCCTGTCAGGACCCTGCTGGGGCCTTTGATGTGAAACACACCGAGAGGCCCTGGGTTGTCCTCCTCTCCTTGTAGGAGAGAAATCAGAAGTGAAGAATGGTGGGCCAAGGCTTGGAACACCAGGCTTCGGGTCTGAATGGGGAAAACAGGGACTGGGGACTGGTGGGAGACGGGCAGAGCTCAGCGGGGTGCTCCTGTTGTCTTTCTCATTTCTCCTGTTCTTTCTTACATCTTCTTCTTTCTGGGGTACCCGTGTCAGCTGGGTTCCCTCAGGTGTTGCAGGATAACGACTTTACAAATTATGCATGAATGTTTCCAGGAGTCATGGATTTTGTATTTCCAAGGGACGGTGGGTGGGCAATGGTTAAATTTAGGCCTCCCACTACTAATCCATTAACGATCATTCAAAGTCCTCTGGCCTCTGATGGAGGAAGCCATGTTTCTTAAAAGAACAAAAGAACCCCAATGATTCCCACTTGCCCAGGATAGATGACACAGTTTGCAAACAGACAGCCTGCAAGTTGAATCCAGCGCACAGCTGTATTTTGCTTGGCTGCAAAGAACTGAAAACTTTTTAATAGTTGCCAACATTTAACAATAAGATTTCAATTTCACACAAAAAATTCAGATTTCTATTTTCTCTTGAGCAACTGGAGATCTAGAAACAACAGCCCTGTGTCCCTCACAGCGACAGAAGATGAAAAGAGGTTTCTCCCCTTATGCGAGACAAGGCCTGTGTCCCCCAGTAGATACTATGTGTCTGTTTCAATTCATCACTGTACTTGACCTGTGTTTCATTTATTTCTAATCTGCTCCATGCATGTGTTGGTGAGTTATTTAATTTAAATTCTTTGAATCAGTAAAAGGTCTTTTCATGAGTAAACTGAGGATGTTAAAACCTGATAGGATTGTTGTGATGTTTACAGGAGATACCCTTAAGTAAAGTGCTCCGTATAGTCCCTTGTATATAAAGTAGTTCAGTAAATGGCAGTGATTATTCTTATTCCAGACATGAATTTAGGCCTCCCACTAGGTAAAAGCACTCCAGCTGTCCCTTGTTGGTTTCGAGGCTAAATTATTCAAATGGACACTTTAGCCAAAGGTTCTGCCTTCCTTCATCTAAGACAGTATTTTTCAACTTTTTTATCTCACTGTGCACTTGAACCTATAGTTAAACTTCCACCCACCCTTAAATTATGTTGATCAGAAAAAGAGTAAAAAGCACTTACTATGCTTTGAACTTCTTTCAAAAATAATTTAATTAATGATTTTTAAAATTTTTCAAGACACACCTAAGACCCTCTCACGGCACACAGTTGAAAAAATCACTGGTCTAAGGCAACCCAAAGCAGACTGGATTCTGGAGGTTTAGAGAATTCTCCGACAGCACTGATTTCCAATAGTCCCCCTTTCTGAGGCGAACATTTAGGAAGCATTGAATACCTCACCGCTTCAGGGTAAATCAGTATCAGGCTCGCCAGAAGTGCATCTGGCTGAGAATAAAACTGCAGAAGAGAAGAAAGAAATATTCTGCAAAGAGGGAGCATGTGCAGACGCTCACCAACAGCCCTCTGCCTGCTGGTTCTCTCTTCTCCATGTGGAAAAAATGAGGCAAGAGGGAACAGCAGTTGGTCTAATGAGTCATGACCCATAAGAAGACACAGGTGGCCTCAAACCCTTGACTTCTACCAGATGTTCTGTTTGCCATTTTTCTGTTGCAATTCCTCTTGTAGTTTTTCCCAGGCTCTTACCTACAGCATGGGGATTCAGAGGCAGTGGTGCTCGGTAGAGTTTGATGGAGAGCTACAGGATGTCCTGTCTGTAGGCACAAAACTTCACCTAGATGGATTAGAATCAGGTCCACACTGGTCCATTGCCATCTCTGAATTATTTTTCCCTTGTCATTCTCTGACTAGAAAGAACTCCGGACTTCTGGATGTGCCTCCAAGCTGTTGTTTTCCACCATGCTGTGGTGTGCCGAGATTTGTGTGAGTTGGAATGCCTTTGACTGCAAGTAATAGACAGTTAAAGGCATTTTGTTGTCTCACTTATTAAGAAGTCTGGGGGTGAATTCAATTCTTTCCTATCAACAGAGTTCAAGATTTGGCAGATGTTTGGTCTGCATTTTCCAGGGTATTCATAGGGAGACCTAGAAAAACTCTAGAAATAAAAAAAAATATTCTATCACTAAAGCTCTGTTCTATGTCACAGATACGATCATATACTGAGAAATAGCTGGTAGTTGTGAATGAAACCCATTGGGGCCTCACTTAAACACTTCTTTCTGCCACTGGTGGGAGAAGAAAAGCCACCTTCTGAGTTTGTTGACACCTATTTAAAGGAGGGAGAATTTATGAGTTTGTGTGAGGTGGTAGACATCACCTGAGATCTCTGGCTGCAGTGGCAGTGGATGACAATGGCATAAGCAAGGGACGTGCTGACATGCTCTGGTGTGGCCTCCAGAGCTGGTATCTGGAGCAGTAGCTGGCACAGATGTCAGGCCCCTTCCTGGGGAGGGTGCCTGGGGGCAGAGTTAGAGGTGCCCGGGAAGCTGGGATACCATCTGTGCTCACAACAGTGGTTGCAGGTACAGAGTGAGCTCTCCACATGGGGTCCACACAGAGATGGTGGCACCAGGGGATAATAACAAGGATCTGGGGCTATACCGATCCCTGGTCTAGCTGTATCAACTCAGGTGGGCAGATTTTGAGATTATATTCTCAGGACCCTTGGAAAGATGGCCTGAGAACCTGAATTTTAATTAAGACCTTCAGATCAGCAGCTCCACTACTGACGACAGATCCAAGGAAATGAAGTACATATGTTGAAGTGGTATCTTCACTCCCATGTTCATTGCAGCATTATTTATAATAGCCAAGATACAGGCTTAATCTAAATGTCCATACGTGGATGAATGGAATATACACACAATGGGATTACTCAGCCTTAAAAAAGGAGGGAAACCTGTCCTTTGTGACAATTTATATAAATCTGGAGGGTATTAGGTTAAATGAAATAAACCAGGCACAGAAAGACAAATACTGAAGGATTTCTTCATATGTGGAATTTTAAAAGTCAGACTCATAGAAGTAGAGGGTAGAAGAGAATAGTGGTTACCAGGGTCTGAGATGGTTTGCAGTTGGGAGATGTTTATTAAAAGGCATAAAATTTAAGTTACCCAGGAGAAACAAGTTCAAGAGATCTTTCATATAACATGTGACTATAATTAACAAGGTACTAGTGAGAATTGCTAAAACAGTTTTGCCATTACCACAAAAATGTTAAGTATGTAAATCAATAAGGATGTTAGTTTGATTTATCTATTCTGCCATGTGTACATGTTTCAAAATACCACATTGTTTATGATAAATATATACAACTATTGTCAATTAAAATAGATAAATTAAATAAGAATATCTCTCTCTCTCTCTCTCTCTCTCTCTCTCTCTCACACACACACACACACACACACACACACAGAGAGATCTCCCTGGGGATCCAGAGGCATAAGGAGCTGATGAAGTAATAAGAGCATTAAGGATAAGACTCTAGAGAGAAGTGACCTCAGAGAACTGAACTGATTTCTACATCAGGTTTAACCCTAGGGGCATTTGTCATATTTGAGTGGAGGTTGAAAGTGTAAGAATTTCAGGTTTGTACTTGAGGTGGGCTACATCTTGCAGAAGGAATTGGAAGGTCTCAGCACATGATTAACTTTTCCTGAAGGACTTTTACAGAACCAGAAGGGTTTCCTGAATTGAAGACCACAGATATTACCAGACAGCCTTTGAAAATCAGAGCAGAATTTTGACAATCTCACAAGGCACAGATTAGGATTCAGGATCTCCTAGGAGAAGAGCTATGTAGAATATACTAGATCTCAGTTGAAAACCTTAAAGTTCAAGGTCAAACAAGAGGTCTATCTATGAAAGCTGCAACAAACCTTTGATATAACACAGTGTCTATTGACCTAATGTAAGGCAGAATGTACCCTCTCTGAAAGAAGACAACCTTATCTGGACCCTGTATAAGATTTTTAATGTAAGGCAGAATGTACCCTCTCTGAAAGAAGACAACCTTATCTGGACCCTGTATAAGATTTTATATTCAAAGTCCTTCATTTAACTTAAAAAAAAAAAAGGTCCAAAAGAAAGGATGAAAAGAATAAAAAGCAAGAGATAAAAAACATACCTTAGAAGCAGATCCATATTGGAATTAACTGAAAAGAAGTTTAAAATAACTATGACACCTATATTTAAGAAAATAGAGGAAAAAGTAGAAGAAATAGAAAATAAAAGAGACTGTCACAGAGACGTAGAATCTATAAGAAAGAACCAAATAAAACCAAATTCTAGAAGCATAGCCTAATAACTGGTATCTAAAGCTCATTAGATGGACTTAAGCACAGATTTGACACAGCAGAAGATAGGATCCGTGAATTAGACAATAGGTCAATTGAAAATAGCCAAACTGAAGTGCAGAGAAAAACAAAAAGAATGAGACTACAAGAAAGATCATTGAGATACGTGGGGCATAAGTATGACTGAATTCCTCCTAGTGGAAGAGTACAAGAAAATAATGGGTCAGAGAGCAAATAGAACAAAACAACAACCCAAGAGATAATGGCTGAGAACAAAACTGATGAAAGATACTCACCCACAGATTCAAGACTTTGCAAATTCCAAGCAGAATAGATACAAAGAAAGCCACCACCTCTAGATACCTCACAGTAAGACCGCTAACAATTAAAGACAAAGAGAAAAATCTCTAAAAGGGTTGAAGAAAAACACATTCCTTGAAAAGGAGTTAAAATAAGTCTGACAACTTGCTTTTAAGACAATGAAATGACATTTTTGAGATGGTGAAAGGAAATAACAACCCACAATTCTATACCCAGTAAAAATAGTCTTTAAAAATCAAGGGAAAAAGACATTTCACACAAACAAAAATTAAAGATGTAGTTGCCAGCAAGCCCTCAAGAAAATAAAGCTTAAAAGGAATGCTTGAGACAGAAGAAAAATTATCCCAGGGGAAAACCTGTGTTATATAATATATGCATAGAATCAATATGTAGGACAACATTAACACAAAAGTTGAAAAGGACATAACTGGAATTAAAGTTTTCTGAAGCTTTAGCATTATATAGGAAATGATAAAAACAGTAATTTGTACTAAATCACAGTAAGTGAAGAATACATTTTTCTTCAGGTAAAATGTAAGTGAACACAAAAGAGATAGTAAAATGTGCTTAATTATCAAGTCAAGAGAAAAATAGACTAATAAAAGAGTTGATTCATCATAAGGAGGCAAAAAAAGGGAAAAAGAGAAATAAATGGATTACATAAAATAAATAAGATAAACCCCAATATGTCATTAACTACACTAAATCCAAATGTTGTAACTGTTCCAATTAAATCAAGTGACATTTTTTTAGCTGTCATACGGCAGGCAGTGACAGCAGATTTTGAAAAGACAGTTCACCACAAGATCCATGTTAATGAAGCTGAGCCTGAACTCATGTGGCAAGAAGACTAAGTCTCTACTGACCCTGTAACTTTAAGAAAAGATTGGAAAATAGAATGTTAACTGTGTGTGTTGGTTGTGACTAGGTGCATTTACTAAAGCATCAGAAAAACGAGATGAATTCAAATAAGGATTTGCAGATTTGAAAGCAGAAATGAAAGGAAATCTATAGAGTTCAGGTATTTAAGTATCAAAAGATTCAAAAAGTCATCTGCTTCTAGACCCCAAACAGTGGGGAATAAGATTGAGAAATTTCTTTTAAACAATAATTGCTTGTTAAAATTCAGATTTATAGGGCTAGGTGTGGTGGCTCATGCTTGTAATCCTATAGCTCTGGGAGGCTGAGACGGGAGTTTAAACCAGCCTGAGCAAGAGCGAGCCCCCATCTCTACAAAACATAGAAAAGTTAGCTGGGCCTGGTGATGTATGCCTGTAGTCCCAGCTACTGTGGCAGCTGAGACAGGAGGATTCCTTGAACCCAGGAGTTTGAGGTTGTTGTAAACTATGATGACCTCACTCCTCCCCCACTGCACTCTACCCAGGGTAACAAAGAGAGATGCTGTCTCAAAAAAAAAAAATTCAGATTTATAGCAAAGATCAGATTATGTCTGTGGCTTTTCTACCCAAGATGTATGGCCTCAAATTGGTTGATTAAGTTAAGAGAGACTCAAATGAGATCAAGAAAGCAAAGAAATACATCAGAATTATATCTAAGAACTGATAAAGCAACTGATTTGAAGCAGATAGATGGGAAATATGCTAAGTTTCTGAGGAAATTTTATTGACAAAGAAATATGACCAAAGAATGATGAACCTGGGCTAAAAAAAACCTTTTCCCATTTGAGACTTAAAACAACATTTGGGCCCCCAAGTTTGGACAGATTGGCAACCCCTCAAGAGGGCATATTTTCAGTGCCCACATCAGATATAGCCGAGGAGGTTGTGAGGGACAGGGAGAACACCCCAGAGGCTGGAGCTATAGGTCACGGAGACTAATGGACCTTTATCTAGTGTCCTTCATAGACAGCAGCACCAGAGGCTAATCAAGAAAGCTTCCCAGCTACAAGGTAGAAGCCCAGTGGGAGTCTATCATTGCTACATCCCAACAACTGCTACGTGGGTGCCATGATGCCCACTGGTGAATGGGCGTTTTCATTATGACTATTTATCATGTATGTATGTATGTGCGTGTATGTGTGTGTGTATGTGTGTATGTATATATGTATTTGTGTGTATCTTTGTGTATCTTTGTGAGTGTATGTGTGTATGTATATGTGTGTGTATGTGTGTGTAGATTCAGTGCACAGGTGACTGGATTGCAGGGTGCCACACCTGGGTCTGATGGAGAGGAGTTCACATCCCCTGGAGGTGCTGAACTTCAAATGACTGTGTGGGACTTTGGGATGGGAAAAGTTTGTCACTGCATGTGGGAGAACAGGGACGGGGTGACTGAAGTGTCCACCCAAACCGATTTCCTGTCCCGTAGCCTGACCTACCTTCCCTGGCCATGTGCCTGAGTCTTGGGGATGAATGTGCTTTGTGCCACTTCCAGTCCAGGCCCATGGAAACCTCCCACACCTCCTGCAACTGCCTCCGTGTTTCATCTTTATCCATTGGCCAAGTTGATGTCCATGCCTGGGGTGACTTTGGAAGCCAAACATCACAGGTAGAGCATCTACCACCCTGGTCTCAGAAGGGAGCCCTCTCATGCTCCCAACTCCCAGCTGCTCGGCAATTAAAGTTTCTCCCTTTCTGCAGAAATTTTGCAGTTTATCTATCTTAGCAGCTGGTATTACCTTAAGTCAGTGATTTTCAAACCGTGTGCCATAAGAGGATCTTAGATGTGCCATGAACATTTTTAAAGATCATTAATTAAATTATTTTTGAGGCCTGGTGTGGTGGCTATCCCTGCAATCCTAGCACTCTGGGAGGCTGAGGTGGGTGGATTGCTTGACCTCATGAGTTCAAGACCAGCCTGAGCAAGAGTGAGATCCCATCTCAACTAAAAATAGACAAACTGAGGCAAGAGGATCGCTTGAGCCCAAGAGTCGGAGGATGCTGTGAGCTAGGATGAAGCCATGGCACTTTATCCAGGGCAACGAAAAAAAAATTTTTTTTCCAAAAAAAGTTCAAAGCACTCTTTTTTTTTAAAAAATCAGCATATTTTGAGTGTGTGGGCTACCTTAAGTGATCTGCCTGCCTTCCCCCATTCTTTGCCATCCTCTAACTCATGCTACAACCAGTGGTAACAGACAGCAAAGAATGAGCTTTGAGCGCCGGGCAACCTATCATGCAGGGAAAAGTGGGTGATCCTGCTGGGGTTTGGACAACCCAGAGATCTGAAGAGGGTGCAGTGGAAGATTGCTGAGCACTCAGCAGTGCTGGGTGGAGGGCAGGACCGTTACAATCCCAGTTCCTATCTTCCCCTACTGCTGGAAAACTTTCCACAATTCCAGCCATTTGAAGTGGTGGCAGGGTTTGTGAAGAGAGCCCTCCCTTAACATTACCTGGGTCTGAGGCCCAGTATGCAGGGGCTGTGCTCACAACATGTGCCTCTTATAGCCGTTTTCTGCAATGGGGTCAACAGTTCCCCACAAAGTACAGATCCTGGAAATGTCTGACTAACTCTAGCATCATGTCTTATGAGGGTGAAATAGCTGTGCTATTTGGCCCTAGGAATGTAGGCCTCCTAATTTCAAGTAACTCATCTCCTAGGGGCGTTTTATGTTTTTCTTGGTCAACGACACAGCCATCTCATTCTGTAGCCAGGCGCAATTTGTTTCTCTGAAACCGTCCAGCTTACAAGTTTTGCTTTCCAACCAGGAAGGGCGTTGTGGTGAGCAGTCCTGTCTGACACAGGCGGATTCATTTTTGCATTAGGGAAATTGTTTCTCGTTGTTTTCTTAGAATAGGAATTTGGCAACTGGGTATGATTTCAGTTCAGTCTGCAAAAGAACAGTGGAAAACAGGGGTGTTGTGGAGCTTGTATGTGTGAGTGTATGTATCTGTCTTTTATTACACAATGACACTAAAAAAATAGAGGTGAGATTCTCCAAGCCCCAGAGCAGGCCTGACTTATCAAGAAAACGGGAAGCAGGTTTTCTGGCAAGGCTGTGGATCAGCTCTGTTAAACTGTTCTGACTCTGATGATTTAGGAGAGACTCTGATGAGGAGGAGAGGAAAGCACAGCCCTAACCAGCTGACTGTCACACACAGACAAGCAGGGAACAGGAGTGTGTACCTTATTTTTGTCAATTAGAAGGAGCCTTCCCTGCCAGGAAGGTTAACTTAAGAGAGACTGTGTGGGGGATCTGGTGAGGGAATCTTACTGTTGTACTTTGCAAGGAGACTAAGGGTGCAAGTCACCCAGTGACTGGCTGAGTCATTCAATCCATGTGTGTCCATTGAACAGTTGCCATGTTGGAGGCTCTGGGATAGCTCAGGGATACAACAGGAATGGGAAATATGGGGGAAGAAGGGAGAGAGAGATTGAGATTCTGCCCTGGGGCATTCACAGTGGCAGGGGTCACAGATCACAGAACAGGCCCAGTCCCTGTGGAGTGCTTTTTGGGAGGGCAGAAATGACTTGTAGCCCAGGACATGAAAGCTGACGGACAGTCAGCTGGGCACAGGGCTGAGGTTGGGACCAGGGAGGATCTGGAGAGGGAAAGGGACCGGCTAGAGAGTGCCAGCAGGGGGATGGGCAGGGAGCGTGGGGTGAGGTGGGACCTGGAGGAAATGAGAAGCTCCAGCGCTGTGTGGAGCATTTCAAGAGAAATGAGATTGATTAGTTTAGTTTCAACCCGCCTAAAAAATAGCTTGAATTCTTCATTGGTCCTGTTTTTGCAGTAGGGGGAAAACAAGAGGGTGGGAAAGACAAACTAGGAAGCAGATTTGGTGGCCACATTTTCAGCAGGAGAGCTGCAGGGTGCACAGGCGCTCAGGACTGGCTTGCTGGGAACGGCTTTTTCCTAGCCTCTGCTCCGTGCCAGTTTTAGTTCATTCTCGTGCAGAGACTCTCTCCAGATACCTCACTCACTCTACATCGTCCGTGCCAACCAGGTGAAGACAAGAAGCACACCCTGCAGTGACAGAGAATTCCAGGTCGTCCATTTGACTTTGGAATATGACCTCAGGAACGGGCCTGGTACACAGACTCACGCTAGCATGCTTCCTCTTTCTTCTTAAAGAGTATATAATTAATATGCAACAATCTGCATTTATTTAATGTACAGTTGTCCCTCTGTATCTGCTAGCAGATTGGTTCTAGGACCCTCCACAAATACCAGATGTGAGGATGCCCAAGTTCTTGATAAAAAATGTGATAGGATTTGCATATAGCCTATACAATCCTCCCAAATACTTTAAATCATCTCTACTTAATACTATATGCTTAATACTATGTAAATGCTGCATGAATAATTACTATACTGTATTGTTTTTATTTATGTTTTTGTCATTACATTTTTTTTTTAAACTTTTTTTTCTCCCAAATATCTTTAATTTACAGTTGGTTGAATCTGAAGACGCAGAACCCAGGGATGTGGAGGGCGGACTGCATTACATCCATGGAAACACCACCACAAGGTAATCATCATACCCGCAATCTCCAAAACTTTCCTGGTGGCTCTCTGTGTGTTGTTGAAGGACACTTCACATGAGATCTGTCCTCTTGGCAAACTTTACAGTGCATGACACAGACACAGCGCGTCACTGCAGGCACCACGGCTGGCAGAGCTCTGGCACTTACTCATCTTGCACAACTGGAACCAACACCTCTCTACTCCCCACTCTTGTAGCTCCTGGCAAACTGGTGATTCTCTCACTTCTCTGAGTTTGGCTGTTTGAGTTTCCTCCTGTAAGTGGAATCAGCCTGCATTTGTCCTTCTGGGACTGGCTTATTTCCCTGAGCATAATGTCCCCAGGTCCATCCATGCTATCACCAACGGTAGGACTGCCTTCTCCTTAAGGCTACATGGCTTTCCACTGTCACATGTGTCTCCTTGAGCCTTCCTGGCACAGGCTTGAAGGACTATAAGTCTCCACCCAGAGCTGGGGAGATGGAGAGTAGTTGTAATTAAGATGGAAACGTAGGCGCAGAGGCCATTCCTGGCACAGCAGCCAAGTCTAGCTGACTTTTGGAAAGACAGCATTTTTTAATGTAAATCGTTCCCCAGGGAGCTTTCATAGAACTCCAAGTTCCCAGCTTTCCACAGATGATATTGAAAAGGGGGATTCCAGCTTAAACGACTCCAGGTAGCATGAGGTGAAGTTCAATTTCTTTACCAAGAAATGTAAGCAAATTTAATATGTTAGTGTGTTTTATAACTTTGATACAAGGAGATTGTTTCCCAACATATCCTGACCTATTTCCCAAAACTTCTCCCAGCCTGCTCCATTACAGAAATCTTTTTCATTGTTTTATGGAGCACTGAGCAATACAGGGCAGATTGTAAGCCGTTTTGAGAGAGGGCTGGGTGTCTCTGCGGTCCAGAGTGCCTCCCAGGAGGAGTGGAATTTCCCCAGGCCTCGGGAGCTTGGGATTTGCACACATGTCTGTGACAGGAGGACACTCGTGGCATGTACACTCACAGGTATTATGAGGTCAGATATTAAGTTTGTGAGCTCGTCCTGGAAAATGTGCTACAGCGCTCCTTGCCACCCGTCACCTGCAGCTCACTCTCCTGGGCCGTCTGGTGCCTGCACTGAGATTCAGCAATGAGGAGTGTAACAGAGCTTTGTTCAGGCTGAGTTCAGAAACTTCATGGTCAGACCTCATAGACTCTTCTCTACAGGAAGGATGGTTTGCTGGTTTGGTGAATTCTCCAGGGAAACATTCAGAGAGTGAAGTAACAGAGCAGGGGAACAGCTATTCTTTTCTAAAAACAAACACAGGAGGCCCTGCGTCAGCAAACCCCATGGAGAGAAACTTGCTCAATGTTTTAAATAGTTATTAAAGAAGGACTTAAGGTCTTAAACTTGACATTAGGGAGGAAGAAAAACCATGTTAAGAAGTAACACATGTGCGACATATCAGGCAGCTGAAAATCATGGATGATTTTGACACATTTTAAATTGTAATTTTCAACAGAAAAGAATGATACAGAAAAACTCACTTAAAAAACTCACCTTTCGAAAGAATTCTAATGAGCAAAGGCAGGCAGCTTGGGTGCCACCTGCTTAATGACACAGAGTGGGCAAGCGGCACAGGGTGAGAGGACCCCGGGCGCCTTGCTGAGAGATGTCGAAGAGCAACAATCCAGGTCTGGAGGGTTTTCCTGAAAAGCACCATTCTCAAAATGTTCTTATTAATTGATATGATTTTTGCAGCTCTTTGGATCTCACCAAAATCAGAGGATGAGTGATCTAGGTGGTGTGAACAGATATATATACATGATTAAAGAATTTTAGTAGCAAAATAACCCAAAGAAGATAAAGTTTCAGCTTTATCAGAAGAAGACCCTAAAATCTACTGCGATGAATTGTGGGCAGGGCAGACTTTAAACAATTAGCTGAAAGCAGGGAGATTAAAGCAAAAAGATCTGGATCTTAGTGAGAACTTTAACCATCAGATTAAGAACCTAGTACTTTCCACATGTAACTTTTACTAATCTTCATAATAGTCCTGAGAAGTTCCTATTATTCCCAATTTATTGATGTGTAACAGCTGAGTTCAGAGAAGTGAAGAAACTTCCTCAAGTCCGGTCATTACTGAGCCCTGAATTCGTATTTTAACCCAGACTCATCATCTCATCAGATTCGTGTCTGTTGTTCAATGTTCCTGCTTCCAAAGGCAAAGTTGTTATCATCCAAATACACCTAATTCGAAAGTATAGGAGATCTTGGATAAGGAAGAAACCAGTGGCTGTTTTAAAATCAAACAGAAACCTCAGATGAAAACAGATGGAACCAGGAATGAAATTATTTCTGCAAATCTAATAATTATATTCAGCAAACACACCTAGCTGATGCGGATACTCCCAACAACCTTATGAGACAGGCACACGGCACATCTTCTTTTTACAGAAAAATAAAACAAGAGGTTAATAAACTTTCCTAAGTTTACCCAGGTAATACATGGCAGAGAAGGGATACAAAGCCAGGAGGCTGGGATCCAGAGCCCATATTTTTAACCTCTATGCCATTTTGCTCCCTTGATTAGACTATTTGAGGTCTAAGGAAATGCCACATTAGGGTGCTGGCTCAGATGTCCAGGCTTTCTAGTGTCCCAGGCACTTTAGGCCAAAGCAGATTTTCAAGGGTTTCCTGGCTAGTGCCATGTCCAGGAACACAAGGCCTGGATGTCTGTATCTGATGAGGATCTCTTGACCCCACACAACCCACATGTGCTCTTCTCAGGGGTGGTCTCATGTCGTTGGCCATGGCGAATCAAATCCCTGCCGCCCTCCTGATTCTTGTGGGCAGTTGTGTGTGTGTGTGTGGGGGGGTTGTCTTGCCTGGAGTGTCTGGGTCACCTTATGGCACTGAGTAATGAAAAGGGTCTCACCTGTGCTGCTCAGTCATTCACAGCGCTCAGCTGTAATGTGCACTAAGATGTTCGAGAAAAACCCAGGGTGGGTCTAAGCTTCACCACTCCTCACACAGGGCATGCACACACATGGATTGAACAGCCGGGTCAGGATCCCCGTGAACAAACACTGAGCAGAGTCCTGACAAGGAAATGCTGTGCTTGGGATGTGGGCTGAGGGCCCTCCAAGAAGTGGTTTTAGCAGCATCAATAAAGCAATTGGCCTTTTAAATAATTACCACATTGAAAGAGGTGAAGGTGGAAATATACTACAGCATTTTTGAAAAGCAGTTCATTGATTGACAAAAATACTCCTTGATTTGGCTTGGCACCTGTAGCACAGTGGTTATGGCGTCAGCCGCATGCACCGAGGCTGGCGGGTTCAAACCTGGCCCAGGCCAGCTAAACAACAATGACAACAACAACAACAACAAAAATAGCTGGGTGTTGTGCCGGGCACCTGTAGTTCTAGCTACTTGGGAGGCTGAGGCAAGAGAATCGCTTAAGACCAAGAGTTTGAGGTTGCTGTGAGCTGTGATGCCACAGCACTCTATCAAGGGTGACACAGTAAGACAAAAAATAAAAAAGTAATAATACTCCTTGATTTTAAAATAGTCTCATCTAATTCCCCTTCCTCTCAGTTGAGGCATAAATAAACAATGTTTTTCCTTCTATTAAAGGACAAAATATACAAACTAGGAAGCAAAAGATAGGAAAAAATATACACAAAATTCTCTAAATCATAAAGGAAGTGGTTCTTCTGTTTCCTTTAGCTGACAATTTTTTTTTATGTAAAATAAAATTATAAAATCTGCTTTTTACTTCTATTTTCCATTGGGTTTCTAACTTTACCAAAATTTTCACTTTTTTATTTTTAACTTTTTTTTTTCCTCAGAAAGATCTAAGGCAGGGAATCTAAAGTGCCAGATTTAATCAATTCTTAAAAGACTCATGAAGTCTTTGGAGGAGAAAAAAGAATTCCAGATGATGTTTTTAGTCCCAGAAATATTATTTAAAATATGTCCCCTTATGTCCAGAGCTTAACAGGCGGCAGATCTATACAGTATGCAGCTTTCCAGCAGAAACCTTGGGAAATGTAAGCCCTGTTGCCCGAACACTGAAATTCCTGCAATTCTGGGAACAGAGATGGCTGGAATGCCTCGGATGTCTGGAAGGAAGAGCGCCTACCTGGGAGGAGAATGGCTGCAGGGCTGAGAGTCACAGCCAGTCCTCAGTGCTTCCAGGTGTGTGTGGGATGAGTGTCAGTGTAAATCACTCGAATTTGTCTCTAGTTTGGACTTTTCTAGCAGGACACCTGGAACACCCAAGGAGAAGGCGCTGAAGGGGTGGCCAGCCTTCTGGTGTGAACGAGCTTCCCTTGTATGGCACCAACACATACTTCTGTTGAGAAGCCAGCTCTAAAGAGGCACAGCAGGGCCTGGTTTCTGAGGCTTTGGAAAGGCTCTACCTACCCCAGTATTGGGATAAGTGCCAGAAAACGGAGCTGTAAGAGCACCCGAGAGAAGGAACTCCTCCCTTCACCCAAGCAGCTTAAGCTTTGTTTCAAGACATAGAAATATCTAGCTTTGGTGTTTTGTTTGTTTGCATGTTTGTTTTTTGAGCAGGGTCTCTGTCACTTAGGCTGGCATGATCATGGTTCACTGTAGCCTCAAATTCCTGGGTTCACACCCAGGAATTCTCCTACCTCAGCCTTCTGAGTAGACACGTACCACCATACCTGGCTAACTAGTTTCTTCACTAACACTGTATTTTATACATTTCTCTGTGTGTCTATAGTGATATAACCTTTAGAATTGTGGTTTTAATTGTTGATAGTAGTTATCTTATAATTTAACTCACCATCCCTGCTATTGCAAATTGAATCCCTTCTGATTCTTTAACATAAAAATAATCTGGAATGGATATTTCCATGAACACGATTGTCTTGAGAACCTTTTTCTTTCAGAGTGTCTCTTTTGATGGAATTCACATGAATCACTGGTATACACACCTCCTTGGCCTTTCTGTTACACGTCACTTGAAAATCCATTAAAAAGCAAACAAACAAAAAAAACAGGAATGAGAAAATATTCATACAGTGAAATCTGAATGTAACTCTGTAGGAAGATCTATGCAAGCCTTTAAAAATCTAAGTGGCTTTTTAAAATGCCAAAGTTGAAAAAGTAACTGAAATCACCAACTATTTTATCTAACCTAATGAAAGAATTTCACATACACCAAAGTGATTCTGTTGTGCAATTTGTGTTCAGTCTATTTGCATTTGCAGAGATTAAACAGCCTAGCAAATATTTATAGAAAGTAGTTAACTTTTAAATGGCACACAAACTTTATGGAAATCCTGCATAAGGTAGTTTCATGTCTTATGTGATTTATGAACCCTCTTATGAGGAAGCTATGATTATTTTTCTTATTTTCAAATAGGAAGGTGAGCATCTGTAGGTTGTCCAAGGTCAGAGTAGCAGATGGCAGGGTTGGGATTTGAACCCGGGCAGTTTGGCTCTGAAATCCATGCCTTTAACTGCCACACTAGCTGCCTTTCCAGAATGTTCACGCACGTTCTCATTGGCTTTCTCGAGTCACATTACATTACATGCACACTTCCAAATGTGCATTTGACTGTGCAGACATTACAGCAACCATCGTAATTGTTATATAATGTTTTCATAGGATTTTCCATAATAATTTAACTCCCCACTATTGGAAATTGCAAAATTAGTAATAATCTGTAATAAATAATTCCACAAGAATGGTTGTGTTGTTTCCAAGATATTTTGTAGAATTTCCTTGGCATAGATCCCCACAAATGGCATTACTGGCCAAGGAGAAAACATTGTTATCACTCTGGCTTCATATTTCCACAGAGATTTTCACAGAGTCATTCCAATCCACGTCACCAGCATTGCTGTCTGGGAATACCAGATTCACTGAAACCTTGCCAGAATTGAATATTTTCATGTATATTTGTAAATTTAATAGGTTAAAAATATGACCCCTTCCTATTAATTTTTTATTTGATTACTAGTTATGTGAAACACTTTCTAATGGTCTTCCCTTAAAGCCACATTTATCGAGATACAATTTATACACAGCACAATTCATCATTTTTAGGCAAGCGTTTTTGGCAAGGGTTTGGAATCACATAACCACCCCATCAGTCAAAACACAAAAAATTTCCTTCACCCCCCAAATTTCTCTGATAGCCCTTTGATATAATCTGCTCTACATCTCTCTGTCCCAGAATCCTCTAGTCTGTTTTCTATTCCTATAGTTTTGTATTTCTCTAGAATGTCATACAAGCCACATATTATACGTGATTCTCTGGTGTTTGGCTTCTGTTGCCAAGTGATTCTGAGATTCAGCCGTGTGGTTGCAGGTATCAGCCATCTGTCACTAGCAGAGTGGTATTCTGACGTCCAAATGTGCTGCAATTTGTTTATACTGTCACCAGTTGGTGGACAGCTGGGACATTTGTTCCCAGTTTTGGTGATTATGAATAAAGTGGGTATAAATATTTTCAAACAAGTTTTTATGAGAACTCTCAAAATCATTTGAGATTATTTTCTCTATGTGATATTCTTTACTGGTGTCTTAAGATTTTTGTTATTTATTTTTTGAGCTCCTTATTTTTATCTAATAAGGATACTCATACCATACTTTCAAGGCTTATATATTCTAGTCTTTAGAATTGGCTTTTATGTAAGTTCTAAATATTAAAATGTAGTGAAACCAGTCCATCTCTTCCTTTGCTATTTATTCTATTACTTCTATGCTTAGAAAGGGGTTTGATAAATATTACATCTTCTTCATTGATGGGTGATTTGAACTTTTCATGTCAAGTTTCTATTTATCTGGCATTGATTTTGATTCCCTGGGTAACATTCTTTATCCTCATACTATATAATACTATATGATTGTACTTGCAAAAACCACCCTATCACAGAAATCTATAAAGATCAGTGAAAGAAGTCTATACAAGTGTTCCAGACTTTAAAAGTATGGAATAAGTAAAGAATGAAATTTCTTTTACTTTTGAGACAGAGTCTCACTCTGTGGCCCTGGGTAGTTCCTTGGCATCCCAGCCCACAGTAACCTTGCTTTAGCCTCCCAAGTGGCTGAGACTACATTTCTTTTGCTCCTGAATAGTTTTTGGGCAAATTAAAGATACTGAAGACAGAAGGTTAATGCAAGATAAAAATTTGTTTGCCTCAGTTGTTACAGACACTGGAGTCCCAGAATTTAGGGCACAATACAGAAGGTTGGATTGTTGATTTGAAATTTTAGGCCTTATCAAAAATGATGTGCTAACTGGACCAACTGCACGTCAGCCTATATTAGGCATTGGAGATCAGAAATCATCAGGTCAAATCTGCCATCAGTGGACTTTGCCAATCGGTGGAAGGTGATTACATTTGATCACAAAGTGACATTGGAAAAACTCACTTTCTCAGGAGACGAAAAATTCATCTTGAGGACGTGAGGGAGGCAGAGCAGCGTCCCTGCTGGCCCACACAGCTGCTTGCAGGAGAAAGGGGAAGCCTGAGGAGTGAGGGAAAAGTGGGTGTCTGTGGGCTCGGCTGATGCCTGCTCTTCCAGCCATCATCATATCAGCACAGTGTCCTTCTTTGTCTGAAGGCAGGAAGGAAAGCGACAGAGGAGGAAGGCGGAGAAGGGAATGAAGACCTCCCCTCCTTTCTGTGTGGTTGGCACTTGGGTTTTCTAAGCATGAAATCAGCGTGGTTGGGGCTCATTCATGTTCATGAGTCTTTTCCACTGTGGCTCTGGAGTCAGCTAGACACAAGTTCAGATTCTAGCTCTGCCCTTATTAATAAGATTATAACTTTGGAAATTTATTTCTGTATATACATCCATGCATACAAGAAAGAAAGCCTATAAATCATTAAAGGAGGGAGCATGACTGTCCTGGGAATTGGTGTGGAGAGGCATCAATAATAGTGACAGAGCCCTAAGAAGAAGACGCTCCTGTCCTAACAAGCGGGTGACTAGTGGGTACCGGCTGACATGTGTCCACACGTCACATGCTGGCTCCTGGCCACCTTCTGTAGCTCCCAGAGGAGACATCATTAATCTGCTTTACTAAGGAGAAAGTGAAGGCCCAGGGGACTTAGATACTTTTCTGGTGACCCTAAGCAGCTCCACAGTGAAGGAGCTTCAAGGACATCAGTTCTGCCCTTGACGCAACTTAGCAGCACTCATAGTGGCCACAATCTCATTTCAGCTTCCACTACCGGAGCTTTGCTTCCTGTGCTGAGCCCTGGAGAGATTGCATTTTGTTTTTAGAGTGCTGTAGCATCACAGCTCCAGCTCTTGGGCTTAGAAGAATCTCTTGCCTCAGCCTCCCAAGTAGCTGGGACCACAGGCACCTGCCACAATGACCAGCTATTTTTTGTTGCAGTTTGGCCAGGGCTGGGTCTGAACCCACCACCCTTGGTATATGGGACCGGCGCCCTACTCACTGAGCCATAGGCACCGCCCTGCATTTTGTTTTAATAAGGGAGATAGTTTCCCTAACAACTCCCAACCCCTCTAAGTATCTCTGTTCACATCTAGAAACATTTATTTCCCTCTCATTTTCTCGACCACATGATGTATTGTCATTGGTCATTTAATTGGTCTCAGGGCATTGAGAAAAAGGGATTTCTCAGCATGGATATTTCTGTGGATGCAGGATAGTCACCTTTCTAAGAAGGGCCCCTGGGTCGTTCCAATTCTCCCTCTCAACCCCACCTTGGATCCAACGCTCGAGAGCCATTCATCATCACACATGTAGTTAGTGGTTCAAGAAAATGAAGGGCAGGTCTCCCTGTTATGAAGCCTGACAACTCGCCCAGGTCTGGCCTGACAGGGAGAGGTGCTCGTGAGGGGTGCTACCAAAGGATTTGGCCTCCTTGATCTCTGGTCAGAGCTGTTGCAATGAGAAGTGAGATGGTGCAGCCATCAGGGAGCCGAGATGTAAGCGTGAGGAGGGAGGAGGTAAGAGTTCACACACAGGACGGTGGGGTTATTGAGAGGGAAGAGGGGACTGGATGTGTCCGGCATCATTTGGTAATTTAATGTTGGCCTTAGAGTCCTCTGGCTATCAATTCTGATGAGCTGCCCTGGCTGGAGAGGTCACATGTGAGCTTGCTGGCCAGAACTGTTTGTTTGCCTCTGGTGTGAAGCTAGGCAGACTGGTGATCCTGTTGTTTGTTAGCTGGTCCTGCTCCTGCCTGCCAAAACACTCCCTTCTGCTGGGGAAAAGTTCCAAGGCAGGCAGAGGTCTGGGGCTGCCAGTTTACATCAGCCTCTTATATCTGAACAGAGTAATCCATGACCATCAGCTTCCCTTAAGAAGTGTGGTAACAGATTCAGGAAGATGAGGGATTACACTCATCTTTAAATGTTTGTTGTGGTGGTCTCACTGGAGAGGGCAGACAATGGGGTGTGCAGACTTGCTGTTTACCTTCTGCATGACTTTGGACATAACATTTAACCTCTCTGAATCTTGGTTTTTTACTAAGATTGAAGAGGAATTTGGCTCTCTACGAACTGATCCTGTAAAGTTCTGCCCACATCCCTGGAAGCAGTACCTGTGAGCTTTGTTATGGCTTACTATGTAGCTTTATAGACTCTGAAAAGAGGAAAGACCATATCCAGTGGATCTTTTTTTGATTGTTCGAAAAATTATGTATAATGAACTTTCAGCTATAGGTCTTATTGAAAATGAGGATCTGGGTGTGGTCAGTGGGTGGTTTTCTTCCTCCCCAGGGTGTTCTTGAACCATGTGCTTGCTGGACAGGAGCCCCCTACAGTGGTTCTTCCACCACTTACTTACTTTGGGAAAACTTTCTTCTTCTTTTTTATTGTCACTCTATCACCCTGGATGGAGTGCTGTGGTGTCATAGCTCACAGCAATCTCAAACTGTTGGGTTCAAGCAATCCACTTGCCTCAGCCTCCTGTGTAGCTGGAACTATAGGGACACATCACTACATCAGCTAGTTTTTCTATTTTTAGTAGAAAGGGGGTCTCACTCTTGTTCAGGCTGATCTTGAACTCTCCAGCTCAAGTGATCCACCCTCCTCAGCCTCCCAGAGTGCTGGGATTCCAGGCATGAGCCACCGCACCCAGCCCAGGAAAGCTTTCTTGGTACCCTCCAAGAAAAACAGGAAAAACGTCTCCAAAAATCAGGCTTAAGACTTGTGTGTGCGTTCACCCATCCCTTCAGAGCTATAGCTGTGACACCCAGCATCACTCTCGGTGTCTGGATAAGGACACTCTGACACTTTTTGCAGCGTGAGAGAGCACACAGGGCCACCTACTTATTTGGGGCAGAAGCGAGACTCAGAACCTCAACCCAGGGACCAGGTTGAGAGTAAAAACTGTGAGCCCAGATGGGGAGCCTCCTTGGCCTCCAGAAAGACCAGGCAAGGGCGTGAGGGGGCAAGAATGAAGGATAGGCAGCCAGGAGTGTTACCTGATCGTCACATTTGTGAGGCTTCACGAGAAACTGCTTAAAAGACCCTCACAATTAAGGATAGGCAGCCAGGAGTGTTACCTGATTGTCACATGTGTGAGGCTTCATGAGAAACCCCTTAAATGACCCTTACAACTGAAGTGACCCTAAAGGGGTGATGACTATTGTTATGAAAACAAGTGAGAGGGAACTTCCAATGTGGCCTAATGTCAGTAGGACCAACCTTGAGTCCAAGGAGAGGGCCCAAGATGCTTCTGCCTGGCCCCAAGGGGGACTCTGGAGCAAGAATTGTACCACAGGGTTTTAAGGCAAGATGACCAGCCCTTTGAACCTTCAAGTTGGTTAGTCACTGGGTGTGAGTTCTCCTGTGTGGGAGTGGGATGGGGGTGGAACATCCCAGAAGATAGACTCGGTTTGACTGGAGGCAGGTCCTAGGAGGGGCTGTGGGCCAGTGGCAACATAATCAGCCACAGGGCACAGCTGGGGGTCACAGCCGCAGGTCCAATAAGCCTGAGCTCGTACTCTAGACATGTTCTGAAATTTCAGAATGATTGTTTTCCTCTGGAAGCGCCTGTCCTTCAGTTCTGGGACATTTCCTTCAGGTACTTCTGGCTGACGCCATCTTCTCTGGAGCCTCCTTTATTCAGATAGTGCAGCTCCTGGGCCCTTGAGTGTCTTCTTATCTGTCCTCTTCTGTTTTCCTTCTCTTTGCCATTTTGTTCTTTCTTTATCTTTATTCTGAGATTTTTTTTTTAAATCCGATTTCCAAGTCCCTTCCTTCGCTCTGAATGTTCCTTATTTTTGTGGTTTTCTACCCCTGGTGTCATGCTGTGATGTCTCTGTCCTGACATTAATAAAGGCTCTCCCCCTACAGTTCCTCTCTCCCTTTATAGTCTGCTTTCTCTAACTGTGCTTTCCTCTGTTTATTGGTTTTGTCTTTAATCTTCTATAATTGAA
>CAUYQV010168238.1:0-21745 GCA_963574575.1 Galagoides demidoff | reverse complement strand
ATATATTGCCTTAAAAAGTAGAGGAAAAAAAAATCCTCACTTTAAATTTAAAAAAGAGCAGGAGAATGATATTGTGGGGATCATGCCTATAATTTATCCTATTAGGGTACATGTGAATTTGTCTAAAGGTTGAATATAAATATCTTATTTTGTTTTTTAAAAAAACCCAGTTTATTTTGTTTTTATTTAGGTTTTTTTTTGTTGTTGCAGTTTTTGGCCTGGGGCCGGGTTTGAACCTGCCACCTCCGGCATATGGGGCTAGTACCTTACTCCTTTGAGCTACAAGCACCACCCATGTTTTGTTTTTATTTTTTAAACATTTTGTTTTGAAACTTTTAAGTCTGTATTACCAGCAAGAAGATCTGTTGGTGGAGACTCCTATATTCTTCACCTCGGCTTGGCAGCTGTTAGCATTTTGCACATTTGCTTCGTGCCTGTCTGTCTCCGTCTTTTTTTGGCTTTCTTGCTTTCTCTATGAAAGTAAGGTATAGTCATCATGACAGTGTCATTCACCTGACTCCTTTGCCCACATATCTCCTAAGAACAGGACATTCTCCTTCACAAACTACAGTAATGTTCTCAAACCTAAGAAATTTAACACTGATACTGTATTATCTAAGTGTTCATATTCAGATTTTTCTAGTTATCTCCAGAAGCATCCCTAAAACTGGTAGCAATTCTTGTTTAAATCCAGAATCCAGTCTTAACATTCTTAGCTCTTACCTGTGGAGATTCTGATTCTTTAGAACTGAAGATCTGTATTTTTCTGGTTTTTTAGTTTGAAAAATTCAAATCTTTAAGACAGTTACAAGCAAAGTATCATGAATAAATGTCTCATTTAGATTTACCACTTGTTAACATTTTGATGTGTTTGCATTCTATTTTTCTAGATACATTTGCTCTTTTTTTTTTTTTCAACTGCAGAACCATTTGAAATTTATTTATTTGTTTATTTGTCACTCTGGGTAGAGTGCTATGGCATCATCGTAGCTCACAGCAACCTTAAATGTTTGGGCTCAAGTAGTCCTCATGCCTCAGATTCTGGAGTAGCTGGGACTACAGCCTTACACCACCACCTTTGGCTCGTTTTCTATTTTTAGTAGAGATGAGGTTGTCTACTTTCTCAGGCTTGAACTCCTGACTTCAAGTGATCCTCTCATCTCAGCTTCCCACGGTACTGTGATTTTAGGCTTGAGCCAGCACTCATTTGAAATTTAAATGACGACACTTTAGCCCTAAATCCTTCCTTAAAAACAAGATAGACTCCTATCCAACCAGTGTGATTATTAGGTTTAGGGAATTTAATACTGATATACTACTGTTACCTAATATAAAGTCCATATTCTAATTTTCCTAATTTAATAATGTACTTTAAACTACCACATCCATCTTATTTTATGTTGCTTTTTGTGACTTTTGTAAAGATTTTGTGAGATGGATAGGGTTGGAATCATGGTAAAGAGAAACTTATTTTTTTCCCATTGCAGCTGTCTGGTAACTTAATTTTAGGAGTTAAGATTTTATGAATTAGAATCATGAGTTTTTACAAGTGTAAGAGACATGAGAGGCATCCACTTACTGCCTTTTATTGAGGCCCATAAGCCAAGAACTTACCTAAAATCTAGGTCAGATTTCTGGCTTACAGAATTTTCCACATAGATTCTAGCAGAAAATAGTGTTATATGAGGTGAGTTTTTTTTTTTTTTTTAATTTCTGGGGAGATAGGAACAAAGAAAGAAAAAAAATATATTTAAGTGTACATGTAAACAAAGTAGATGTGGCATAATGTTAATAATTGGTAAGTTCAGGTATAAGGGTATACAGGTGGTTCATCATATTCATCTTCTCACTGTATATTTGTTTAGATGTTTAAAAATAAAACATTGAGAAAATATGGAAACATAAATTAGTTTTTAAAAGAAGTGAAGGGTATCAAGGGTTGGCCTGGCTTTTGGTTGGCAGAAGAGTTAGAGTGAGTCCATCCAGTTGAATTTCTGTGACTAGCTTCAGGATTTTTTTGACTCATTGTAGCTATAAAAATATTCCTCAAAATTTTTACTATTTCCTTGCTTTTGTCACTGATGTACTCCACTAGCAGCCAATTTAGGTTTCTGATTGTGAGGCCTTGGATTTTACGGTACATGGTTGGAGCTGGTAACAGGGCTTCTGTTAATACAGTGATTTTCATCGGGGGTGCCATGAGGGGATCCTAGGGGTGCAGTGTAAAATTTTAAAGGTCACTAATTAAGTTATTTTCAAAAGAAGTTCAAAGCATAGTAAGTATATTTTTTCACATTGTTTTTGATCAACGTAATTTAAGTGTGCCATGGAAGTTTGAAGTGTGCCGTGAGATAAAAAACATCAAAAAACACTGTGTTGAATGTCACATAATGACTGTGTAAGGGAAGTGTTGAAATGGATGTCATACTTCAGAATGTGAGGCATGGAAACCCTATTAAGTTTTAAGTAACAATTTTCAAAGTTAGTAATGTGTTTAAAAGTATGTAAAATTGGTACTTTAGATATTATCAAAATTAAAAATTTTTATCCATCAGTAAATGAAAATGAACAGGAAAACCATGGCATTGGAGAAAAGCTTATAACATGCATCTGTTAAAAGACAAGTGTCCAGAAAATACAAAGGACTCCTATAATTTAATTAAATAAAAATAGACAAATGACTTGAACAGATTGTTCACAAAAGAAGAAAAATAAATGTCCAGTAAGCACATGAAAGGAATTCTCAACATCAGAGGTTCTCAGGGAAATATAAGTTACATTAAAAAGCAAGGTTGCAGAGCAGTAGAACTCATATTTTTGGTGAGTATAAGCACTTTGGGAAAGTTCTGGCAATTTCTTAGAATACTGAATGGACGTGTGTGCTATGACCCAGCAGTTGCACTCTTAGTGTTCAGCTGGAGAGATGTGGGCATGCGTTGCTCATGGGAGCCTTGTACAGACGTGTTCCTAGCAGCCGTATTAATAGTAGTTCAGAATGAGACATGCCTAGGTTTCCACCAAGAGAAGAATGGGTAGTCTGATATCACTCACCTGTACTCAGGTATTCATACACTGACGTATACGCCTGTGTGCATACAGTGGATGCATGCAGTCACACAAGGGAATGAACTGCGGCTACAGGCAACATGTATGGCTCTCAGGAATGTGATGCTGAGGGAGAGCAGCCTCAAACAAGTTGTGTTTTTTTTTTTTCATTGAGACAGAGTCTTATTCTGTCACCCAGTAGAGTGCCACAGAGTCATAGCTCATAGCATCCTCAAGTTTGGGCTGAAGAGATCCTGTTGCCTTAGCCTCCTAAGCCTGGAACTATGGTACCTGCCACAATACACAGCTAGGTTTTCTATTTTTAGTAGAGATAGGGTCTCACTCTTGCTCATGCTGGTCTCAAACTCCTGAGCTCAACTAATCCATCCTCCTGGCTTCCCAGAGTGGTAGGATTACAGGCATGAGCCATCGTGCCTGGCCTGTGTAATGCCATTTTTATGAACTTCCAAAAACTAATCTGTGAAAAAAACATTGGAACAGTGGGGCTTCGTCTGAACGTGGGATGGGTGAAATGTGAATGGGAAGGACCATGAGGGAACATGTTAAGGGCCTCGGGTTGTATGTTTGTTAAAACTGAGGAAATATAGTATGCTTAAAGTTGCTGTATTTCATTTTATGTAAGCTCTACATTGAAGTATAAGGAAATCTTGGCGTATAGTTTATGACATGCACACTGAATTATTTAGGGGCCATGTACTGATGCCTACAGTTTACTTGAACTGCATTATACAAACAAGGTAGATTAGTGGATGGATATAGGGATGAATAGATATGACAAGCAGTGTGATAAAATGTTAATATTACAGTAGAGCCTAAGTAATAAGAATTCTTTCAGGTTTGTCTTGTTATAGGGAATTTTTATAATAAAACATTGGGGAAATACCCATAAATTAGTTGTTTGAGTCATAGGAAAAATCATTTTTCTGGGTCAAAAAAAAGGTCATATACTAAGGTGACCAGAAGTCCTGCTTTTGGCGGGACAGTCCCAATTTTTAACAATTTGTCCTGCACCCCACAGCATTTTTAAAAAGTCCTGATTTTTGGAAAGAATGCATGACAAGCTAGGGAACAGCAGGAGAATGGGAAGGGAATATACAGTTTTCAGCTGCTGAAAAGGTTAATGTAACTCCATTTGGGAATGAAGAGGTTAATGTAACTCCATTTGGGAAATGAAAAGGCTAATGTAAACTCCCTACTGCCCTCCTGGGCAAGGTTGCCCAGGTGGAATCAGTATTAGAAGGAGACTGCTCCCTCCCTTGCTTCTAAGCAGGGACAGTTAGCTTAGGAGCCAAACTGGAGCAAACAAGTAGCTCCGCGGCCCCCTCCCCCCCCCCAGTAAGGTTTGGCTGGACAGTCCTGACTTTTAACAATTTGTCCTGTGTCCTGTGGCATTTTAAAAAAGCCCTGATTTTTGGAAAGAATGCAGGACAAGCTAGGGAACACGGGAGAACAGGAAAGGAATATACGGTTTTCGGCTGCCACGTGGCTATTTCGCAAGGATATGCATTTTATATTATTTTTGTTAATTTTATAATGGTAAACTTTAGTAATAAATAATTGTTGAGAACTGACTATCGAGAACTGCTTATCAAAGTTTGCATTGTTGTTGTCAGGCCCTCACCCCCCCCCCCAATGGTGTCCCGCTTTACCAATGTTAAAATCTGGTCACCTTATCATATACTATCAATTTCCTATGGTTAAGCCTAACATGTGACAGCATATCTTGTCGTCATTTATTTGGCCATCTCCATCTGAGAAGGTAGCAACAGAAAACAGCTTCATCTGCCTCCGGTCACTGTGCTCAGTTGGGCCACATTAATCTTCTCCTTGCTCTGGGGAACAGAGGCTATTGACTGTTCCAGGGAGAGAGAGAGTCCTTAATATCCCAGTCACTCTCTGATTTTGAAAGTGTGTCTGGTTTAGCTCTGATGTCATTTTTAGTGCCGGAGTTCCCACTTGCCCTTTATGACAGGACAGAGAGGCTGCAGTGGGGAAGGGTCTACTTTGGGCTGTGCCTGAGAGGAAGCCTGGGAGAGGCCTTCCTTGCCTCGTAGGCCCCTCTGTTGGTTAGTAGTTGATCAGATCAACTGACCTTCAAGTGACAGGTGCCTAGACACTGCCTCTGAGTTTTTTGGAAGGCCCAGTGGAGGCCCTTCCCATGACATACAGCTTCTTCCATGTCCCAGGGTCTCACCACTGGCAGAGTACCTCATCCCTCTTGCTCCTGGAGCCCCTTGCCTGGGAGTTGGCCCTTTTGAGTGAGATGCTGGCAAGATTGTACAAACCCTGCTACTTCTTTGCTAGCTGCTTGGGTCCTTGGGAAGCGGACATCTTCCCTGGAGCTGGAGCTGCTTTGTAGCTGTTACCTTTCTCTGCAGCTGTCCCTCCCTAGGTCAGCTCTTGATCAGCTAGGTGCAGCATGGGCCGTGGGGTCTGTCCCTTGACTAAGCTTCCAGTGGGGAGTGAGAGGTCTGTCTCCTTGTGGGCAGCCTTGTTCTCTGCGAGAGATTCTCTTGCAGTACCCTTCTCTTACTTGCCTGTAGGAGCAGGATTTTGGAAACTCAGATGAATATTTGTACCTAACCAATTTGGTTGAAAACTCAAATTCAGTATTCTACTGAGGAGAGATATATGTGGATGTGTAAGAAAGGTCATAGTTCATGTGGTTAGGGGGAAGGACACTGTTAGTACATCACTGGTTTATTTGATTGGTCGTGATTTTGGCAAGGAGTTGAAGGAACAGTCTGAAGGAACTGCCCTCCCTTCAGACACAAGTCACAATTTCAGGGGCCCCCAGGGCCACTATGATTTCAGGCCAGCTGGTTGCAAATTTGAGGTCCCTATAAACACCCTTAGGGTTGGTGTTCATTAGAATGACTCAGAACTGGGGAAAGAGCTGTACTTCCCTTTATACTTGTATTGCCGTGAAGGATGCACTTGAGCACTATCCAAAGGAGGAGATGGTAGGGGAAGGAAAGTCTGGGCATGAAGCTTCATTGTCTTCAGGGATATGGTAGTGAAAGGCCAGATCAGCGCCATTTTGTCATTTACTGCATAAGCTCTGTTACACTCCCTGCTGCCTCCCCACACCTGCTGCTCAGCCATTAAGCCATTGAGACACCTTAGGCAGACAGCTGCCATACCGCCATAATAGGAAATAAGTATCAGTTCCCTTGAACAACTGCCGTAATAGGTAATGAGTTTCAGTCCCTTGAACAGCTCCCATAATAGGTAATAGGTGTCTACTGAAATTCAGGTATTCTCCTTCAACTACCTAATTAGGCTACACCACCTCTAGCCCTGGTTAAGAAATCCCCTGTACCAATCCAAATCCTCCTTTATTAGTGAAATCATCAACCACCAATCAAGAATGTAACTTTACTAGTGAAATCACTAACCACCAATAAAAAGTGTACTCGTACCCTCCTACCTTTCTTGTTTTCTGTACCCCATAAAAACTTCCTCCACCCCGGCTTCGAGACTCTTCCTCGGTGTGTATGCCAGGAGAGTCCAGGCTCGGGCTTGGCCTGGGCCTGAAGGCTCGTCCTCGGCTTGCGTGCCAGGAGAGTCTGGGCTTCTCAGGGCCTGAATAAAACTCACCTCTTGCTTCTTACATAGGAGTTTGTCTCGGACTTGTCTGCTGTGGCCATTTGGGGGTATTTTTCAGGCAAAGCAGTAGCATAACATGAAGGCTGCACATGGAGTGTTGCGCTGGGAGGAGCTCATCCAGCCTTTGGTGTCCCTCCCTAGTTCTTGGGGCTTGATCCCATGCTGCATGCATGGTTGACCTTCAGTTTCCTGAGGAGCTTTTGTTAGCTCCTTCCTGAGTTCCAGAGTTCAGAACTGATGGTATCCAAAAGCCCCAACGGTTAGGTTGTCCAGTGGCCAAAAACCTCAGGCAAACAAAGACTCTGTAATCAGATGGGACCCTCCAGGGATCTAGAGACTCTAGAGTAAGTAGCTGAGGGCAAAGGCCAGGCCTTTCTTTGGATAAAGTTAATTCTTCACTATTCAGTTTTAGTTGCAGCCCTTCTTGCTTTTTACTGATTAGTTTATTCACCTTCATTGTTATTTAGTCTTTAGTTTGCTACTGAAGTGACTGGTGGCTAGCAGTCCTTAGGCTGGGGCTGGTCACGGGAAAGACCACAAGGCTAGATGAGGGTTTGGACTTTGAATCCCACATCTCCCATTAAACAGGGAGGGGAGATGGGATAAAAGTTAAGTTGATCACCAATGGCCAGCCATTATCAAGCATGCCTACATAATGATGCTTCCATAGAAAGTCACATAGGCTAAGTTCCTCCAGCTTCCTACAACTGAAGAAGGTCACTGTAGCCTGGACACGTTTGGCAACCTCAGTGAGGGCACGGGAGCGCCAAGCCCCTTCACAGAGAATCTGCCCTGTGCGTCTCTTCCATCTGGCTGTTCATCTGTATTCTTTGTCATACCGTTGAAGTAAATTAGTAATTGTGTTTTCCTGAGTTCTGTGAGCTGCTCTAGCAAATTAATAGAGCTGTAGAAGTGGATCATGAGAACTCTGATTTATAGCCAGTTGGTCAGAAGTTTAGGTGACATCTTACTAAATGGGACTGGATCTGAAGTGGGGGATAGTCTTACTATCTCCAGAAAGATGGTGTCAGAATTGAAGTAGAGGACCTCCAATTGATGTCTACTGCAGAATCGATTGCTTGGTTGCTGGTAAAGAGAAATCTCCACATGTTTTGGTGACCAGTAGTGACAAGAATATTTTGTGTTGATTGTGTTAGGAGGAAACTGAATTTGATTTGTTTTTCCATTGTTCTTACTCTATCCCCAAATGTACTGTGATTCATAATTGCATCACCTATATTTTTAGCCTACAGTTGTAATAACTTGGCTCTGAGACATGCGTGTTTTGTAATTCACACAATTCTTCTGTGTTAATGCATATATAATTTTTGTCTTCCCTATCCATTGGCATCTGTAAGGCACATCATTATAAATGCTGAATTCTTTTGCCCTAGAAAGTAGGAACTGGTGGGCAGGAGGGCCATGGATCTTCTGCCATCTAAAAGGGTTAAAGTCAGCAAGTCTGCAGTGGTGGTCGTCCACAATGGTGGTGTGGCCCCGTCTCACTGCTGTGGAATCAGAGTGAAACGAGTAGAAGTAGGCTTTTTGCTATTGTGTTTAGTTTTGAAAAAATAGCTTTTCTGTATTTTGTCACAACTTTTTTTTTTTTACCACCTCAGGGGTTCTCCTTAGATATCACAGTTCATCTTTCTTCATGCCTTTTGCCTTTCCCAGGGCTTCAAGAGAACATCTGTTTTGTGTGCCATACTATTAACTTACTCACATGTGTGGACAGTTGACTGGCCCCAGCTGGGGAAGTGGTTTTTCCTCTGAGACTAAGTCTCTCTTGAGTGCTCTGTAGGGAGAACTGACTCAGTAGGCCTGGCTTGAGGAACTAGCATTTGGTATTAGAAACTCTTTACACTGTGCTTTGACTGGGTACGTGGTGGGTCTCTTTGATGGGGCCTGGTGGGCCCGTGCCCTGGTTCCTGCCCTGTCCTCTGCAGGGACCAGCATCAGCACAGAAAGATTCCTGAGTTTGGGTTCCAAGTGATGGTAAAAGTTCCAAAAAATACCTGGAGGCAGATAACAGAGGGTACTGCTGATTTTCTACTCTGCTTTCTTAACTGTTGGAAATGCAGGCAGCTTTCTCAGTGTTGTTTTCCTAATTCTAAACTTCATGGCATCCCTTGTCTCTCTTCCAGCCACTCTGCCTTTCCACCCAGAGGAAATCAAGAGAACAGTGTTCGGTGTCTGGCTGCTGGGACAGATGAGGGGGCTACAGAGTCTGTCATGTAGCCCAGCCAGCCCAGCTCATGTTCAACTCAGGTGTCAGATAACCCTACATCAGCTGGGATGGGGGGAATTTACCTAAGACAGACCTGGGAAAACATGGTGAAGGACTGATTCGAGCCTGTGACCAGTGTTGAGGAACTATTGCCCTTCTTGTTTTATTTTCCCTCTGTCGTAGCTGTTTGTAGGTTGTTTCCTCTTGTGAGTTAATTTTAGAATCATTAAACTCATGAAGATGGGAAAGCTGAAGTGTCTTGGCAATTATTGGACTAAATAACTTAAGAAATAAGTTATTTCTGAAGCAGTAAGTTATTCCCTTATTTCTGGAATGTTAGCAAAAATGGTTTGATTACTCATATAACCAAGGATTTGAGAAGGAATTTATCCGCTATTTCAAAAATGTTTATTGAGTTCTCACTGGGTGCAAGGGATGTGTACAGTCATGAACGTGGCAGTTTCAGTCCCTGGCTTTGTGAAACTTACGTTCTAGGAGTGGAGAGATTAAGAACTTAATGGTTATGCTGTTATCTGATCAGCACCATAATCCTGCTGCAGAGGAGCTATGAGGTATGGGGAGCGCAGTGAAGGTGCCCGTCAGGAGCTGGTTTGTAAGCGAGTCCGTCTGGAGGTGGCGGTGGCTGGGGGTGGTGTGTAGGCAGCAGCACTGTCATTCCAGGAAGAGGGAACAGCCTGGGCTGAGAGCCTGAGACAGGACACAGCAGCACACTGGGTCATTTGTGGCTGGAGTCTGAGCAGTGAGGCGGGACACCACCACTCTAAGGCTGGTGTGGTAGACTGGGCTGTGTCAAGGAGACTCTGCTAGACCACACTGAAGATTTTGTACTATTTATACTGAGAATAGCGTAAAGCCAGTAAGGTATTTTAAATAAAGTAATAATGTAATCAATTTAAAAAATTAGTTTGCTATGCAGAGCAATAAACTAATGAAGGTCTTGGAGTAGCTTAGGAGGAGATGATAACTTGGCTCTGAGTGATCACAGTTGAGGAGCAGAAACTTGGGTGATCTGAGAAAGGGTTTTCCAATTTTTCATACCATGGTGCACACAAATGATCTTTAAACATATCCTGGAATAGGGTGGTGCCTATGGCTCAAGGAATAGGGCGCTGGCCCCATATACTGGAGGTGGTAGGTTCAAACCCAGCCCCAGCCAAAAACTACAAAAACAAACAAACAAACAAAAACATATCCTGGAATATTGTACACAGATGGCCAAGTGCTGAGGAGAATCCATATCTTGGCCTAGTTGAAACAGCTGGATGGATATTTGTAGCAGCCAGAGAGAGAAACTCTCATTTTGAGAGGGAACTGGGGCAAGAGTCAAGAGTGAATTCCAGACTTTTTGGCATAAGCAGCCAGCTTCATTAAAGCTGAGCTCTTGGTCACTGGGGAAAGGTCATTGTTTGTTGGGTATATGCTGAGTTTCAGGTTTCCAGAAGTCATTCACATGGGCTGCTGTAGGGATGCAAGTGTGGTTTTGGAGTTCCAAGGAGGGAAAAATGTAAGCCATGTAGGTCATAGCTGAGGTCACCTAGGGAGAAGGCAGACGACGGAGGCATATGGGATTTCCACACTTAAAAGGGAACTGGAGGGGAACGTGCTAGCAAAGGAGACAGAGTCAGATAGCCCAGGGACGCGATAGGAATATCAGAGGGTTCAGACGTCGTAGGCATCAAGGGAGGAGCGTGTTTAAGGAGGTAGAGTTCTGCTAAGAGGTCAAGTCAGGTGGGGATAGATGTTCCGCATTGGATTTAGTAATATGGAAATCACTAAAGTGTGACATTGAGGCTACTGCCCTGGAGCCATGTGCAGGAGCCACGTGGCAGCCTGAGTGTGGAAGGAGTGAGTGGGCAGTTAGGAAGTGAAAGCAGGGAAATAACAGCTCCGCCGAGATCTTCGTCTGTGATAGGAAGGAGCCAGATGGAATAGGTGCTTGCCTGGGAGTGTAGGGGAGACACAGTGAAGGCATTGAGGCTGGGGGACTGGAGGATGGGGAGGGGTACAAGCCCACTGAGGAGCCATGTGGGATGCATAGTCAGAAGGAGAGTGTGGACACAGGGCAATGTGGGTTTGCATGGCTGGCAGTGGGCAGCTTATAGCTCTGTGAAGCACAATGCTACGGCGGTTTAGAGAAGGTAGAGTACTTTAAGGGCAGAGAAGCTTGGAATAGCCATCATAAAGAATGGTGTTCTAGAGAAAACAGGGCAGGTGCAGGCATTGCTGAGGTCCCACAGGGTCAGCTCTGCTGTGTCCTGCTCCTGGTGGTCATTCGACGTGCTTGGTGCCCTTGTAGTCATGGAGAGGGTGACATAGGTGTTGTCCAGATTGGTCAGAGGAGCAGGGGAGTTTCATGAGTCAGGGAATAGTTTAAATGACAAACCGTAGACTCTAAGGTGGATACAGACATATGTGAAGGCAGGAGGTGAAGAGAGGATAGAGAGAAGTAGAAGATAGAGAACTATAGCATCGGAGAAGAAAGTGTTGAATAAACAAATTGGAAAATAGCAGGTTGTAACGGAAGGGTGACGTTTCCATACTGTGCGGCACCTGTGGTAGATGCTAGCCCCCACCTGCAGAGGTGGGTTGGGGAGGGCACCTTGTCTGCACAGCGGCCTTTGATTACTTTGGTGATACTGGCTGTTGGGTTTAAAATGTTGTGACTCATTCATGTTTACTTGGGGTACTATCTATAGATGAAAGGTGTTTTTGCTTTTTGTTTTAAAGAGTCATGTTCAGCAGCTCATGAGATCCTGCAGCCCTTTTGGTGGAACTGAACAGGCAGTGCTTTCTTAGCAGGTTTACAGAATCTGCTAGGATGCTCGTGCCACCCAGCAGGAACGCACGTGTGTTTGGGAAGGTGTGCTGGATTGGTTTATGGCAAGATCCATGGGAGGAATGAGTGTTGGATATGGAAGAGAGGGGCACCAGGTCTCTGGGAATGAAGAATCAAGGGAACGAGAACCTGTCATGTTGGCTGCAGGGATCAATACTGAGACATGGCTATGGGGGGAATCAGGGTGTGGATGGGGAAGGTGCTACAGGGGGTGCCTCACCATGGTGAGGCATGTGGCAGGTCCTGTCACTGGGGGGCATGGGCCTCCGAGGAACTGGTTTTATTGTTATGTCAGCATTTTCTTTTAAGGAAATGACAGCCTGGAAATTGGTAAAAACAAGAGCTACTTCTTCCTTCCCTTGGACTCTGAGAACTGGGGATGAATAGTGCAGTATTTCCTATGTGTGGCCCTGGACCAGCATCAGGTCACCTGGGTCTTTTCAGTGCTTGTCCTCAGGCCCAGTTCCAGACCTCTAGAATCAGCGACTCTAGGGGTGGGCTGGTCTGTGCTCTAATGAGCCCTCCCTGGCTCAGAGGTCAAGGGCTTGCCACTGTGATGATAGCTGATGGAGGGGGAAGTACTCGGTGTTGGTTGGTGAGAGGGATAGACTTTTTCACTTGGTGGGTTTCTGGAGGGAGATAGAGCCCTCAACTCGGTGGACATAGCTCGTGGCTCCTGTGGACTCTCCTAATGTCTGAGAACAGTTGTTGGAGGTTTGGTCTCTCCTTGGACCTAGGAGTATATTATTAGTCGCGGTAGATATTACAAAGAATAGTTAACTAGTTAACTGAATGTTACATTAGTTGTGTTTGTTAGGATTTTAAAAACATGATTTGCTGTCTACAAATTACGTTTATTTTTAAACTTTTTGTAAACTTTCTTCACAAAAATTGTTATTATAAGAGATAGTTGCTTGGAATTCAGAATTTTTTCTCAAAAAGTGTTGTAATAGATTAAATGATATTTCAGGGAGTTTTCTCCTGATCTCTCTATCTAAAATAGTAGGTAGACCATTATCATTGTGAAGCAAAGAAGGAAGGCATTTTGTCCAAATAACTACTGAACTGTTGCAAAAGACAAAAGAAGATTAATTATAGGACTTGAGAAGATGCTTGGTACGGATTTGTCAAGAGGAGTAACCAGAGTGGTGATGAGGAATCCTCGGGGCTGAGGTATACCCATATTTTAACAGCTGTGATTTTTGTCTGAGTTCAGCATTTGGCCATTAACCTGTAATTTAAAATCCAGCTGGCCTCTTGCAGGCCAGTAAAGGGAGAGGAGAAGAAAACCCGGCAGCTCTGGCAGTTTTGGGGAAGCTGGGATTATAAAAAGGGCCATGAATTGGAGGTGAGGAGATTTGTGTGTTAGTCTTGATTGAGTCAATGAAAATATGTTGCATAGATGACTTCAGACGTTATTTATACTCCTAGTTTGTGGCAAACCTCATTTTCTAAGCAAGGAAATTGAGGCACAGAACACTGATGACTTTCCCCAAATCAAACCTGATGGAAGAGCTAGGACACAAAGCCAGGCGGAGCCGTACCAAGCTGCCTCCATGTGGGTGCAGAGGTTTGGTTTCCAGGGGCCTTTCCTGTCATGCCCATTCTCTACCCAAAAAACACAGCAAAGGAAAGCTTCCAGAATATTTGTCTAATAAATAAGTGTGGTGCAGGGATGGTGGGGCATCTCAAAACCCTTTTAACAAGTGATTTGTTAACACTTAACATTTTAGTAACCAGTAAGGACTGGGTGAAATGATGGCTTAGTCAGAGGACACTGTCACTTTTGTGCAGTTGACCCTGATGCCTGCTTCATCTGTTCCAAATCTGGGCCATCAGGTATTGGTACTGTAGATTGAAGACTCCTCTTCAAAGCATTTAAATATGCAATTTGCCTGTGAAGCTTTACATTTGAGTGAAAAAAATTAAAGACTTATAAACAACTTGGAAAGGTTGCTGCCTTGCTCTAGATACTATTTGTGCTAAAGTAATTTAGTGTACTAATCAGAACTCTAATGAATTTGTGAACTGCTAATCTTAGATCAGTGACCAAATGTATTAAAATTGTGCTGATTTTATTTCCCAGAAGAGAATATTTGGAGATAGGGTTGGGAAGAAGTAGAAGGAATCAGAATGCAGTTGTATAACCTTTCTAGTTCCCTTTCAAGGTGGTGTTTCTTAGGTCACTTCTCCTTCTGCTAAAGATTTCATTCTTCCCTCCCTTCTTCCAGCCTTCCTTTCATTCTGTCTCCTTCCAATTCCTCTTTTCTTGCCCTCTCTCCCTCCTGTGCTGAAACATTTTGTGTTGTTGCTTTATTTTTGCTATTAGGAAAATTACTCCTGAGATGGTTAATATCCATGAATCAAAATTTTAGAGCATTAATTTCTTACCATTTATTGCTCTCTTTCATTCAAACAAAGTAATGGGTTTTTTTCTTGTAGGCATTTGATTAGATTCTGAAGAGCCAAATCAAGCTGTTTCTGGGCTTGGGGCCACAATTTATAGCAAGACTTGCTTCTGTTTTGAATGAGTTGCTACTTAAGCTAAAGCCATTAAAGCCTTCTTCTAAGAAAACAAAACTGGCAGCACAATTTGTTTCATTTCATTTTTTCCAGCATGCTTGATTTTTTAGGAGTTGGAGTTAGGAGCAAGGACCAACTGGGAATGGAATCCTCTGAGTGGGAGAAAGGCTGTTGTTAGTGCATTTTCAGTCTGAGTGATCAGCAGCATTTGGCCATGAGGTAGAGGCCGCTAAAAATAACTGTTGAGCAGAGTTCGCAGTCAGGTCCAATTTCAGTTCTAACTACAGGCCTTGGCCAAGCAGGAGCTGGCCAGCCCAGAGCTCTTGGTAGGGAAAGACAGGCAGCGTGCCCTACACTTGCCGATAGTGTTTTGATTCTCCTTCTTTAGTATTTATTATTCATGGATTGAAGAAATCAAAATGGCTGGAGATAAAGGTATATTTTTGTCATTTGGGTTAAAAGTGGTTTTAGATTTAGCTGACAAGTCTTTGCTTTATTTTCGGTTGTGCTGTTATTTTTGGCTAAGTGCTTTCCCTACGTCTTCTACATTTTCTATTTTGAACTCCTAGAGCCATCGACTTTTCACAGTGGTTGAATTTTTCATGGAATCATCTGTCCTAAATCTGAACGTATTTGGGGTCTGAATTTAAACTATCTTCCCACTACTGGCAGCCATGTTTTATGAACGTCAAAAAATGTAGAAGCTGCCTAGTCTCATATGAGTTAATTACGAGGAATTTACAGCACGGTGTATTCAGATTTTATTTAAATAAGAAGAAATTTAAGAAATATATACATTCAGTCCCAGGTTAATGAACTGACTTGGTTCAAGTAAAGTCTTACTATATATGGAAACTGATCTACTTTTTTGCAAAGCAGACAAAAAAATGCAAAGAAAAACCCCTACAGTTTCACTTTATTTTTTAAATTAATTCATTAACTTTCAAGTGTTCTTTAATATGTGGAATTTACTTTTTGTTTATGTTTGTGTTTTTTCTTTTTTTCTTGTAATTAAGATAGACTTTCTGGCAGCACCCCGTAGCTCAGTGGGTGAGGGCCACATATACCGGGGCTGGTGGGTTGGAGCTCTGCCTGGGTCCGCTAAAACAATAAAAAAATAGCTGGGCATTGTGGCAGGCACTTGTAATCCCAGCTACTTGGGAGGCTGAGGCAAGAGAATCGCTTAAGCTCAAAGAGTCTGAGGTTGCTGTGGGCTATGACACCACGGCACTCTACCCAGGGCAACAGCTTGAGAATCTTTCTCAAAAAAAAAAAAAAAAAAAAGATAGACTTTCCATTGATTGAAAGCAGACTACATTCGCTTATGATGCTGAAAAAAATAGATGTATAAAAACCTGCTTCTAACTCTCAGCTAATGAGGAACTGGAAGATTTTTCTCCTATAAGAATAGAGAATGTCAGCAGCTCCACTTTGACCACAGCTTCAGATAATTGATTAGAATGGATTCCTCGCCCACTCTGGCAGGTTCTTCCTGTACTTGCAAAGAGGAACAGAAGACAGGACTTCTAGTTCTTGGAGGGACATTTCTCTCCTGTCATGGGTTGGCTAATCTGTGTAGTCAGGTGAATTCAGCTGTTGCTTCTGACCCACTTTTAGCAGTTCCTAGTTCCCAAAGGGTGTCATTTTGTAGGATGGAAAAATAATCAGTTTGTTGAGTAGCTTAATAGTTATGTGGTTTTTAAAATGTTAAATGTATAGAGTTTATATGTAAATATGAAATCCCCAGCATAGTATGAACTAAAACTTGTGAATGGTTGGTTTATTTAACAGTAGCATTGATGGTGGTTCTGTTATAGTAGGTCAGTTAAGTAATTGCCTACTGTTGGGGTGCTGGGGTACCTCTTCAATTTTCTCTTTCCTTCAACCAAATAAGTTACCTATTGCTTCTAGGCCGTCTTCATGTTGGACTGTTTGGACCATTGCTTGCCACAGTACTTTTTTGTGTTTGGTAGCCTGTGGGAACATTTTCTGATTTGGAGTTCAGGGACTTTGGATGGGGCAACATAGAAGAAATATGAATCATGAATCATGAACGTAGTTCTTGCCATAGTCTTGACCCTCTTAAACATCCTTTTTGACTAGTACTTGGGACTACAGGTAGAACATGAAACCAGAAAATGAGAAGAAGACTTTTAGATTTATTCTATTCTTAGAAAATAGGGATAACTTCTAGATGTTCATAGAAGTCCAGAATACTGCTGGAACGAAGTGCTGGTTTCAGGTTTGCTTAGGGAATTGCAAGCCCTCTGGAAGGGTTTGGTCACTTTTGTTGGCCAGACACTGATATGCCCTTTGGGATCAGGCACACCCAATTTACAAAGTAACTTATCAAGGGTGTATTACTTGCTGTTTGTAAAAAAGTTTCCTAAGAAAGGTGTCTGAGGAGGGTGGCGCCCTAGTTCAAAGGAGTAGGGCGCTGGCCCCATATGCTGGAGGTGGTGGGTTCAAACCCAGCCTGGCCACAAACTGCAAAAAAAGAGAGAAATGTGTCTGAGGAAAGACTGTCATCTACCTACAATTTAAAGTTTTGTCCCCTTATGGAAGTAGTACACATTAACAGTCATATGGTGGTAAATCTGTTTAATAAAAACTAGTTTGAAAGAAAACATTTCTAAGATTTATTATACATTTCTTTAATATTTTACTGATGGAATTAATATGAATTAATATGAATACTGGCCAGTTACTTTAGTACCTAGTACTAAAGATTATTTTTAGGACCTTCAGAGGCCTGTCTTCAACGCAATCACAAACGATTTCCCAGCCTGGCTTTCCTAGTTGTCAGTGTGTTCTCACTACAGGATCCCGCCTGCTAACCACACTTTGTTGCTTTGATTCATTGAGGTTAGGTTTTCTCTGAAGTCTATTCTGTCCTTTCGTGAAATGAGTTAGGAAACTTGATCAAAGTTGCTAGAATTGTGTCTAAAGTGAGTATAAGAGACAAATGTGTTGACTGTGCCTTCGTTCCTCTCTCCTCCTGCCCCAGTCCCTCTTGTCGTGCATGCATTTATTTAGTGCTCTTTAGGAAAATTACCCCCACTCTTCCCTTGTATTTGCTTTGCAGGTCAGTAACATACATGAATATTACAGAATTAGCTTGGACAAATGCTGTATTACTTTTGAGGATCTCAGAAACTTTCCTTCCCCTTTTCTGCTTCAAGAAAGAAAAATTAAGGAAGCTGAACTTTGAATTCAAGTTATTATTTTTATTAGCTATGTCATCATGGGCTTTTTTTTTTTTTGAGACAGAGTCTATCTTTGTCACCCTAGATAGAGTGCTATGGCATCATACCTCATAGCAAACTCAAACTCTCAGGCTCAAGTGATCCTCATGCCTCCACCTTCCAAGTAGCTGGGACTACAGGCACCTGCCACAACACCCGGCTGTTTTTAGAGACAGGTTCTCTCTCTTGCTCAGTCTGGTCTTGAACTCCTGAGCTCGAGCAATCCACCTGCCTCGGCCTCCCAGAGTGCCGGGATTATTGGCAAGAGCCATGCCTGGCCTCATCATGGGATTTTTCTGACTAGTATTATCTTGAATGTACTTTTATTCATGTTCACATTTTGAAAATTTTATTACTGAGTAAAATTTGTCTTGTATATACATGCTGAATAAACATGTTACATGAATGAATGAAAGGCTAACTCTATTTAGCCTAGCTTTTTTCCAGTTAACGAGGAAACATACCGGAGACTGGTATCAATTTTAGAATGTTCAAGGGAAGACAAGACCCCTGTTTTACTGAAGTTTTAGTATTCCTTTACATAAAATTTAAATTTGAATCTTAGAAGCAATGAGAAACCAAGGCAGAAGTTCTTAGTCATTAACTAATACAGTCTGATCTTTGCAGTAAGTGGATATTTTGGAAGGCATTGTTCTTATACTTAGTGTTATATACGGATGGATATGGATATGTATATGTTATGCCTATTTTAAAAATTTAGTCTTTATGTTCATAAAAATTTAGTAAATTAAACACATAATACTGCTATTGAATCTGTGGAACTTTCTTGCACCCACAAAAGCCCATTCACTTTTACAAATCTTTTCTTGTTTTTAAAATTTTAGTGGTGGTTTATTTTGTTATTTTTTATAACTTATATGCTTAAGACAACAAAAAATATTGGAAATTTTCATTTCTACCACCAACTTTGCAGAAATTCTCATCCAATCTTCCTCTTCCATGGCTGTCTGTGTTCAGGGAACAAAGTAGCAACGCCGGTTTGAAGTTGCTTAAAGAGCAACAATGTGATGTGTGCCTAACAAGTATTTTTTAAAATATATAAATTATGTTTTTATATAGCTGACTTTTTATAGATCATATTGGAAACAAAGTTGGTAGCTATCTGTTACTTGATAGACATATTTTTTAAATTTGCCATGTTATTATTTAGAAATCTGACCCCTTCTGATGAGTATGTTAATATTTAAAGAGCACCAGAAGTTGGAGTTATTTGGCTTTTCTTTAAGAATAAAATGTGATTTATTTATCCTAACTGCATATACATAGACATAGGTGTATAGATAAATATATGTGTGTGTTTGAGTGTACACACGCATACACAGATTGATTTAGGTTTTATGGACCCTTTTGAGAAATTTATCTAAGGTGGGTTTAAATATATATATACATTCTTTTAACCAGAGGAATTTTATTTTTTCTTCCAGAAGACTATATTGGCAATATGTTCTTGACTTGGGCCAATGGAAATTATTAGTATTATTTACTAATTAGAACTGGACCTACCAGTCAAAAGGCAAGTTTTGGATTAGAGCTAGTGGGGCTTTCTTGAAATCATATTCAAGGAACTCAGGACCATAGGGGTCAGCGTGTGTTCCTAGTTATAACCAGCTGGCACTGGAGACTTCGGGAGAATCATTTCATCTTTCTTCTGGAAAACAGATAATTATTCCTGTCCTTACCCTCAGTCCTTTTCACCCAGGCACTGCCCCCCTAGGGGACATGTGGAAATGTCTGGGTGTTTTTGTTTATCATAAGCCTTGGAAGCTACTTGCTTTTGGATCCAGGGTGAGCCCAGAGGTCACACAGGATGAAGCATTGTCCTGCATAAACATCCAGAAAGTCCCTTTGGAGACACACTGACAGGACACAGCAAGGACCACACGCAGCAGAGCGCTGGGAAACGCTTGAATGGCAGCTCCACGTGCCATGCAGAGACAAGACAGTGTCTTGCTTTCCTACCTGGTTGATAAGCATTGTGTTTTTTCAGAAGGCATTTGGGATATGATATATCCTTTTAATTTATCTATTAATAACTATATAATATACATTATATTTCATCTTAAGGGGAATTCGGATATTGTGGTCTGTCATTTTAAGGACATTGTTGACTATTTTCTATCACTATATCACATGATGTTTATGGTTTTATTTATTTTTAGATGTAAAAAGAATATTTACAAAAGAATACAAGGCATATTAAATAGCTCAACTGTGACAAATGGCGGTTTTGTTAGACAGCAGCGTGTCTGTCTGCTTCCTGCCTTGAGACCTGTTGTGAAGGAGCCTCCTCCTGTTCTCTGTGGCTCTGCTGCATCTGGTTTAAGGGTAGAACTGAATTGTACTGTCTTGTTTCTCTTTGACCCTGAACTCTGTTTTATATTAATAGTTCACTTCTTTCTTCTCTGTTTTTCTAAGAATAAGGAGTGGTTTGAGGGGGAGATGTTCTCTTCTATGGCAGTTAACAGAGCTTTTAAGATTCTACAGAAACAAAATGGGACAGACAAAAGAATATACCTACATTTCTATATATTTTTTAATTTCATGAAGTTGTTAACATGCTCCCAACTTTGCAGGAAATAATATTTAGGTAGTTTTGATAAAGAACTTGGAAGGAAGAAATATATCAACTCTTTTTTTCAAAAAATTAATTAGCCCATCAGTAATTTATTTCTTACACAACTTCAAAGTTAGGGCTACATTATGTTGAGTCTAAACAGAAGCTTTTATGTTTCCAAAAATCTTTATTTTGCATAACATGTTTTGAAAATTTTTGAAATGATCTACCATTGTGCATACTATCAAATAATAATATTGGAGAAATAATTCAGTTTGTAAAGAGGCATTGTGAAGTGTTTTCAGTGAAGTGTTTTCTTTTACATATAATGATATTTTATATTTATTTCTAAACAGAGACAAAGCATGGTGGACACAAGAATGGGAAGAAAGGAGGACTTTCTGGAAGTTCCTTTTTCACGTGGTTCATGGTCATCGCGTTGCTGGGAGTTTGGACATCAGTAGCGGTTGTTTGGTTTGAGCTTGTTGATTATGAGGAAGTTCTAGGTAAGAATTTTCATGTCATTTCTTATGTGAATTTTTAAGAGAGTAAGTGACATCTTAGGAATCTTAAATGTTTCTTGTTACTTTTTTGGTAGTTAATCTCTGTACCCTTTCTTAAAAGACTGGGAATAACACAGAATGTGATCAGCATTGTCTTGGAGTAGTGGTGTTTGAATTTATTTGAACATAACCAATAGTTAAAAAATGAAAAGCTGTGTATACTGTGTATCTGTCACACAGGTACTAGTTTTACCAAATAGTACTCATTTTTATTATGTGCAGTACTCTGTGATTTCTATTCAAATTTGTTACAAATTTAAAAAATGCTTGATTATGAGCCACTGAATTTATTTAAGGATGTACTAACTGATTAAAACCATACAATCTGCAAAACCCTTCCTTAGAGAGGGTTTTCAAAGCATACCCCTTTGTGTCTCTGTTCGGGTAGGGTACGTGTATATATATAGGTGCTGAGGTCTGTGTGCTTTTCTGAGGAAGTTGCTGTAGGACTTCTGATAGTCTGCCCTTTTCTCCTCCTTTTTCCGTTCCTTCTTCCATAATCGCTGCAGTTTTTCATAATTTTTCAATTAATTATTCTTTATTACTTTTGAGGTCACATTCTCTTCTCTTCCCCTCAAATTCTTTGTTTTTAAATTGTGGTAAAATTCACATAACATAAACTTCTGTATTATCAATATTTGAAAATGTGCATGTCAGCAACCTTTAATATATTTGTCATTTTATGCAGCCATCAGCATTATTCCAGAATATTACTTTTATCCCTTCCCTCAAAACATTTAATCCCCTCTTCTTTCTCCCTTCTGGTAAGCTCTCACCTCCTTTCTGTGAGTGTGGCTCTCACCTCCAAAGTGCATATGGCTCTCCCCCTCTTTCTGTGTGTGTGGCTCTCCCCTCCTTCCCGTGAGTGTGGCTCTCACCTCCTCATGTGCGTGGCTTTCACCTCCTTTCCGTGTGTATGGCTGTCACCTCCTTTCCGTGTGTGTGGCTCTCATCTCCTTTCTGTGTCTGTGGTTTTGAATCAGGCAGCATGTGGCCTTTTGTGTTTGTGTTTTTGCACTTTGCGCAATGTTTTCAGAGTCCAATGCCTATTCTATGTCATTCCTGTGTTATAACCTGTAA
>CAUYQV010168232.1:0-28173 GCA_963574575.1 Galagoides demidoff | reverse complement strand
GCATCACAGCTCATAGCAACCTCCAACTCCTGGGCTCAAGCGAGTCTCCTGCCTCCGCCTCCCAAGTAGCTGGGACCACAGGCGCCCGCCACAACGTCCGGCCATTTTTTGGTTGCAGCCATCATTGTTGTTTGGCGGGCCAGGCTGGGGATTTGAACCCGCCACCTTAGGTGTACGTGGCTGGCGCCTTAGCCGATTGAGCCACAGGCGCCAAGCCGAGAATTTATATTTGAAATAACTAAAAGATTATACTGATTTAGCTCAATATAATAATAAAGTCATCACATTGCATTAAAGGAACCGGTTGGCTTTCTGGGGAGAACTGAGCGTGGAGTTGGCAGAGGACACGACCAGCAGGTGGCAGCCTACACCTTGAAATGAGAGCATGGCTGTCGGCCCTGCGCTGGTGTCCCCGCACTGGGCAAAGCATTCTATGTATCAGAAGGTAGAATTTGAAGGATTGCAGGTTACTGGCGTGATATTGTAAACCTGAATACAAGTTAATATTAAAAAGGAAGAATTGTGTAACTAGAAACCCCGCTATAAGAAAGAGGAAGGCAGACACAGAGCTCTTTTTTATCCCAGATGGTCCAGGTGAGTGTGAGCTCAGCACCGCTAACCTGATTCTCTCCTCCGTCCCTGTCCTTGACAGGATAGAATCCTAGGAGTGCTTCAAAAATGAAAAGAAATAGACTGGAATATCCTTGCCGGCACCTTGGATGCTGGACGGCAGCTCTGAGATGAGGAGCGACCATGGGAACCAGGAAGTTGAGGGAAGGGAGACGGGAGAGAGCAGTCAGAGGAGGCTGTTTCGTGGGTGTGTGTGACTTCATGCTAAGTGCCAGGCGCGCTTTCATTTGTGTTAAGTGACGAGGCAGGTTCTGCGTGATCGGCAAAGTCTGTTCTCATTATTGCCCTTCTCTGTAAAAGAGAGAGCGTGTGTGTGTTTCATTCAAATAAGACTGTGGTGTGTCAGATTCAAGGTATGTTTTTACGGAACTCTGTTCTGAACTAATAGAGATACTGTTTGGCACTGGTTCTTAGACGGTACGTGGCCCACTTAGTGGATGAAATTTAGGTAAGAAAAGGAACAGCAGAGGACTTGCTGAATTAGTCAACAGGCCTAACCACCTGTCTTGTCACGGGACTTGATGTTTCTCCATGACCATGTTCATTCCTTTACACCACAAGTGTGGCCTGTCACAACCGCTTGGGAAAACTAATATAACCGCTTACTTGTTTTTTTATGTAAATATCACAGAAATTGTATAACCAGATACTTTAATACACTGCAGTCAGGAAGGCAAAGTAGGACAGGGATTGAGCAGGGGAGTTTGGGCTCTAACTTGCCCGTGTTTGGGGGTTGAGTTCGGGGCTCAGGGTCCTCATCAGTGAATTGAGGGGAGAGGACTGAGTCCTTGGTAAAACAAGGACCATGGTCCCCAGAGTCCTGCCGCTATACACGGTCAGGTTATCCTTGTGCTCTTTTTCTTTTTTTAAAAAGAGTATTTTTTCCTCCACATTTTGAATTAGAAATTTATTGAATATAGCAATTGTTATATTATCTTGGAATCATGGGCTACCTTATGCATTTAATTTGATCTTTTCTTAAGAATTCCCCTTTCCAGGCTCGGTGCCTGTAGCTTAGCAGCTAGGGTGCCAGCCACATGCACCGGAACTGGCGGGTTCAAACCCAGCCTGGGCCTACCAAACAACAATGACAAATATAACAAAGAAATAGCCGGGCGTTGTGGTGAGCACCTGTAGTCCTAGCTACTTGGGAGGCTGAGGCAAGAGAATTGCTTAAGCCCAAGAGTTTGAGGTTGCTGTGAGCTGTGATGCCACAGCATTTTACTCAGGGTGACGTAATGAGACTCTGTCTCCAAAACAAACAAACAAACAAAAAAAAGAATTCCTCTTTCCAGCATAATAAATTGTACGTTTGAGGGCAATAAGCAAAATCTTTTGAGCGATCTGTTATACTTGTCCTTGAATTATGAAATTAATATCTTCCACAGAACAAGTGACCTTCCATTACACCTGTATGTTTTCTGTTGCAAAGAAGGGTTACCTGGGTGATCAGCATACTCTTGGGTTTATGTCAGTCTTCTAGTGAAGAGCACTGGTCTGAGAGTTGGGGGGTGGCCTTTGTAAGTTGAAACTAATTTTACTGAAGATAAAGCTGGATAAAACTCATGAAAAAAATTTCCTTAGGAAAATGGAGTATGTTCCTGATCTATTTTCCCTACTGAAGTATATATTTTTATGACTTTCACAGCAGATTCAGTTCCAGATATAGATCGTAAGATGTCTAACTGAGGAATTTGGGATGGAAACAGGTATTAATGAGTTGGTATAAGCCTTTTTTTCTGACGTACTTGCTAAAGCACTTTGAGAGTCAGTAGCTTTATGTGTTTTCCTGCTTCCTGAGTATCCAGTGTCTTCACTTGCTTCTGGTTTTACAAGGTCCCTTGGCTTTCTAAGAGTACACATGTGGCAGGACTGGATATGGAAAAGATCTAATATGTCTCTCTCCTTGGCACCCTTTTTAAAAAGAATTAGTGAATTTGTTTTAAGAATCATGGTCTTATATATATATATATATGTAACACAGAATTTGGCATTTTAATCATTTTTATGTGTTCATTAGTCCACATCCTTGTGCAACCGTCACCACCATCCATCACCAGAACTTTTTCGTTTTGCAAAACTGGAATGTTATGTGCCTCAAACAATAATTCTATATTCTGTCTACCCAGTGCCTGGCAACCACCATTCTACATTCTGTCTTTATGAATATGGGTGGAATCATACAGCATGTTTCTTGTGTGACTGGCTTTTTTCATTTAGCATAATATTGTCAAGGTTCATCTATGTTTATGTGTCCAATGTTCTTCCCTTTTAAAGCTGAATAATATCTCATTGTGCGTCTCTACGTAATTTGTGTATCCAGTCATCCACCATGGACACTTAGGTTGCTTGTACCCTTTGGCTATTGTTTACGATGTTGCTATAACGTAGATGTACAAATAGCAATCCGTGTCACTACTTTTAAGAACAGTGTTAGAGGACTCATACTTCCCTACTTCAAAACTTACTGCAAAGCTATAGTCATCAAAACTGTGGCACTGGTCTCAAGACAAACACTGGCCAATGGAATAGAACAGAGAACCTAGAAATAACCCCCGGATTATGTGGTGAAATGATTTTGACAAGGATGCCGAGACCAGTCAGTGGCGGGAAAGGTCAGTAGTTTCAACAAATGGTCCCAGATAAACTAGATACTCATGTCCAAAAACAGCTGGACTTTTCCCTGACATCATATACAAGAACTAGCTTAACGTGAGTCAACAACCCTGAACATAAAACTGTAAAACTCTTAGATGAAAACCCAGGGGAAAGCTTTATGATGCTGGATTTGGTAAAGACATTTTGGATATGACTTCCAAAGGCATATGCAACACACAGGAAAAATAGACAAATTGGGCCCCATCAAAATTAAAAACTTGGGCTCCAAAGGACGCTATCAAGAGGTTGAATGGCAGCCCACAGAATGGGAGAAATATTTGCAGATCTCATAACCAATAAAGGATTAATATCCAGAATACGTGGAGAACTTTTAAAACCACAAGAAAAAACCAACAGCCTAATTAAAAAATAGGCAAATGACTTGAATAGACATTTCTCCAAAGAAGATGAAGATATGTAAACCATGAGCCCGTGAAACGATGCTCAGTGTCACTAATTATCAGGGAAATGCAAACCAGCATCACACTGGAAGGCCCTTCACCTTCATCAGGGTGGCCGGCGTCCAGAAAGCCACACAGACGGTGCCGCTGAGACTGCCGGGCTTGGAACCCTTGTGCATTGTTGATGGGAATGTACCTGCGGCCACTTTGCAAAACAGCAAGCCAGTTCCTAAAAAAGATTAGAATTTCTAAATGATCCAGCAATAAGCCTTTCTTTTTATCTCTTATTTTTTTTCCAGTTGAAGGAATTACCATAAAAATGGGATGACAATATTATTGACACATTCCTCATTTATATTAGTTTCTCTTACATATTGCTTTGATGACCTTTTGTGATTTTTTTTTCCAAATAAAGCTTTTAGAATATATTAAAATAAGAACTGGTACAAATACTCACTGTGTTTTAACTTTTCTAGAAATTAAAATGAGTATTCTCACAGTTGGCTTGTTAATCAGTAGCTTAGTGAATAACAAATTTAAAAAACTATGATGTTATTATGTTTTGTAGGTTATGAATCTGACAGAGGGTTGATAACTAGAATCTATAGAGAACTCAAACTAAGCAACAGAAAAAGAGCAAAAATCCCATCTTTTGTGGGGTTGGGTAAGAGACATGAACAGAACCTTCTCTGGGGAAAACAGACCAATGGTTAACGAATACATAAAAAAATGCTCGCAGTCCCTAATTGTCATAGAAATGCAAATCAGAACCAGCCTGAGATGTCACCTAACCTCAGTGAGAATGACCCACATCATAGAGTCTCAAAGCTGCAGATGCTGGTGTGGATGCCGAGAGAAGGGAACTCTTTTACACTGCTGGTGGGAATGCAACCTAATATGGCCTCTTTGGAAAGAAGTAGGAAGAGTCCCCAGAGAGCTCAAATTACACCTCCCATTTGATCGTGTAATCCTGTTACTAGGCATCTACCCAGAAGAAAAAAAGTCATTTTATCATAAGGACATCTGCACTAGATTTTTCATTGCGGCTGAATTTACAATCGCCAAAATGTAGAAATAGCCTAAATGGATATGGAATGGAATAAATAATACTGTGGTATATGTATACCATGGAATACTATTCAGCCATGAAGAAAGATGGAGACTTTACATCTTTTGTATTAATTTGGATGGAGTTGAAACATATTCTTCTTAGTAAAGTATCACGAGAGTGGAAAAACAAATATCCAATAATACTAATAAAAACTAATATCCATTAGTACTCGATACTAATATGAAGCCAGCAGACAAACTAATACATGTCACATAAGAGGAAAGGTCAGTTCAATTCAAGATGAGGGAAGGGGTAGGAAGGGAGGAGGGTGTGGGAGAGGAGGGGAGGGAGAGGGACGGGTGTGCTCCACTTAATGGGCACAATGTAAGCGTATAATGGCACACCTGTTGGGTGCGGGACACAACTACAAGAAGGATTCTACCTAACAATTATAAACATTGTAAAAATATATGTCTTTTATAGGTTGTTAGAGCTGGAGAGATTGTGGACATACCTAGTCTAGTAGTTCTTAACTAGTGGTGGTTTTGCCAGGGTCTGGAGCTATTTTTGATTGTCACAACTTGAGGACACCTCAGCTTTCTAGTGGATAGAGACGAGAAACGTTGCAACTGTCCTACGATGCACAGGACGGCCGTCTCCCAAGAAAAACTGACTTAAAATGTCAATAGTACCAACTCTGAGGAACTGTTCCCTAGTCTGTGTCTATATAAAGGAGAAACCAAAGTTCCGAGGTCAGTATGACCAAGCTTCCCTATGATAAGTGGGTGAGCCTGGTCTGGAGCTCAGGCCTCCTAAAACCCAGTTCTGAGCTTTTTGTACTATAGTTTCTCTCCTTCTTATTTATAAATGAGCAACTCATTTATATATGTGCATAAAAATACAAGAAATATAAGGATTTCTAAAAAGCAGAACTGAAGGGTTTTGCTTATTCCCAGAGTAAGAAGAAGCTAGTTATCAGAAATCCATACTAAAAAGTTCAAAAAAATTCTTTTTCTATGATTCTCCTGTAAATGAGATTTTCTGAGTATTAAGTTGCCGTGTCCTGGCAGCTGGTGCTTTAGCTATTTTTTCCCCCTTAATTGATTAAACAATAAATGTTAGAGCTGCCGGCAGGTGCTCCCCGTGACATTTTGAGTATCAGGCAGAATGTAATGCCCTTATTTGATAATGCCATGTTTTTAAAATTTTCAAAGGTGAGCACCAATGGGGGCTTGGGAGATGGACTTGGATTAAAGTGGGCTGGGAAAAATGAGACTGTTGTCAGGAAGTACAACGCGGATTCTTCTGTCTTTTTAGATGTTACAAGTAAGGATTAAGAGAATGAATCTATTTATATTTTATTAAGAGCAATATACGCCAGGGTGCCAAAAAAATGTATACACTTTAAAAGCAATCTCATTAAAATAAAATCAATCCCCAACGTGTACGGACTGCAGGTAAAATGGACGTGTGTGTAGCATGTTGGGTACAAGTGACCAGAAACAGTGCCTCCAATTCAACTTTGAAAAGTCCTGTACGTAGATAACAAACAGCTCTTAAAATGGGAATTTTTTTTTGGCAACCTCTATATGGAAAGAGAGAGCGAAAGATCTTTTGTTTCACATTTTCATGTTAAGTATGACCTATGTCACTTGTCCAGTTAATATTGGGGATGAGGTTGCTGAATTAGCTTTCCAGCCGGGGGCTCAGTCTTCTGAAAACCCCTTTCAGACAAGTGCCTTTTATAGAGGGATGGACACAAACCTTTTCAGTTTTCTTCAGTATTTAGTATTTCTTGAATTAGCATACATGATTAGGTATTTGTAGATGTTTAAGTTTGACAGCTCACCTTCTAATTTTTGTACATCGAAGCCAGTGATTTTTCTTTACTTCTTATAAATTCAGAATTGCTTTTTATTTGATTCAAATATAATTTTTGAATTACAAGGCTTTCTGCTTTGTTTTCCATTTTAGCCACAGATCATGGGAAAATAGATGCCTATAATGGTGGCTTCTTTCAGTGAGTAATGAAGGTCAGATTTTGGAAAATTAAAATACACATATGTATTGAAATTTTAAGAAAAGTTTAACGTACAGTGCCATCCACTAGAAAGATGACTCCCACTAACCCTGAGAGGAGGTAGCACTGTGTCTGCTATCATTCTGGTTGAATATCAGGTGTCGAGCACCCTCTCGCCACTGCTGGGTCTGTTGACCTGCGCAAGGGGAGATGAGGACCTGGTGATATAAGCACTGGAATTAGGGATTTAGAGATAATAAGATCCTTTGGAAGGCCACAGGAACCCCTTTGGTGTATAGGATGGAACTAAAACATTAAAATAATATAAAGTTTGTGATTTTGACAAATTGGAAAAATGTAGTGGTGATTCCGTCTCTCGGTCCTGGCCCCTTTAGCTGCTGTGCTCCAGCACTGGCTGTGGTGGGGGAAGGGACGCTGGAAAAAGTTTTGCTTTTGTGCTGCCTTGTCCTAATTGTTTAAAACAACTAAATTTATTTATCTTTCATTAGAGTCACTTCCCTCCTTTTCAGAGAAAAGGCCCTGCTGGTACTTTAGAGAGTCACAGAATATTGTGCATCAGACCAGTTGTGGAAAATAGTTCTTTTGTTTTTATTCAAACAGCATTGCCTCTTCCTTGATTTCACTTTCTTGGAGGTCCTTGGGGATTATCAGTTTAGCAGTTCTACCAAATTCCTAAAAATTAAGAAAGCATAAATCAGTGAAGTGTATCAATAAACACAGCCAGTTTAGATTCCCCAAATCACCAAGGCTGAAGGAGGCTCAGTGCAACAGTTTGTATGGAGCAGTTCAGATCGGTCAGAATCTAGGGGTGCCTGTATCTCCTGTCTTTTTTTGTTCTCTTTGAGGACAGAGATCACAAAGTCTGCTAAATTACAGCTGACCGTGCCCTTCCTTCTGGAAGTGTCAGGTGTCACAGCCACGGGAGCCATAGGGCCAGCTTCACGCTGACTTTGTGTACAAATGTGGACTCGACCTGAGGTCACTTAGCTCTCCCAGAAGTTTGAATGTAAATGTGTAGGTTTTTTCACAGCAAGACATTCTGTGCCTCTAATTCTAACTCGGATTTCCACTGTGAATTACCTTTAATGCAGTTAGAAAATCACATAATAATAATAATTCAATTCCCTATGAAAAATTATTCTCCAGACTAGTAATAGCCAGTAAAAACAGCCACTGTCCCTTCCAGACGTCTGCTGAGTGAGGCTGCCGTGTAAAAGGCGTGGAGGGTCGGAGCACAGGGCGCTGTTTCTTGTCCCTGCCTTACAAAGATGAGTTTTCTCAGTTGCTTTGATTGGCATAGTTGGTGAAGGATCACTTAGGTGAAGGTTGGCAAATGTCATGTGCTAAGAAATCATTTGGGAAGCGTGTTGGACAGAAGTTCTCAGTTTTCTGGTGAGCAGCTACACCCACAGGTGGCTTTCACAGTGAAGGCTTGACCTTCTCCCGTGGCGTCCTGCCATCCCTCTCCTGCGGGTCCTCTGCCTGCCAGACAAAAGTGGTGGCATCAGGCCAACCATAAATTAGCCAAAGGATTCTTACTCTGCAGTTTTGGCTCCTGGGAGCACGAGTATCTTTACTAATAAGGATTCTTCCCAGTTTCTGGGCACTTTGCTGAGTTCACCTCTCTTCTCTCTTTTCTGTTATTTGTCAGCTTGGAGTCCAAGCAGAAAGGAAGATGCTTGTTTCTAAGCCAAATGGAACACACACAAACCTAATATTACATTTGTAATTAATCAAGGTCCTATAGAGACTCTGAATTTGGTCGTTTTGTTCTTAAAATAGTAGAAGTTCCAGCTCAGTGCCCGTGGCACAGTGGTTATGGTGCTGGTCACATACACCCAGGCTGTTGGGTTCAGACCCAGCCTGGGCCAGCTAAACAACCGTGACAACTGTACCATAGAATGGCTGGGCGTTGTGGTGGGTGTCTGTGGTCCCGGCTGCTTGGGAGGCTAAGGTAGGAGAATCGCTTGGACCCAGGAGTTTGAAGTTGCTGTGAACTGTGACACCATGGCACTCTACTGAGAGTGACATGGTGACTGTCTCAAAAAAAAAAAAAAAGTAGAAGTTCCTCAAATGTAAAAGGAGACTTTGTTGTTTTGCTTTGTAAGGCGTGACCAAGGAAACTTCAGATCACTGTTGAAACATCACAATTCTTTAATCAAAGGAAGAAAATGGGCTTATTAAATGGAATAAACCAATTGCATTTATTAATTCTAAACACCAATAGGATGGACATAAGAAAGAGAACTTGGGCAATGTCCTCAATGTGCCCAGAGTCCAGTAAAGCAGCTCGGTCATTTGCTTGAAGAAGGCACCTTTTCTCTCCTTAAATGCGGATCTGCAGAGTTTCTGCCCCAGAACCATTTGGCTTTTGGTTATTCAATACATGTATGTCAAAGAAGGTTACATACTCTGTTCACAGTATGTAACTATGTAAAGTGAAAAAAGTCCAATACATTAGCGTAAGATTGCTGTATTACTGTGCTCTCCATAGTGGCTTTGTTGTGGGCGCCCTAGTGAAGGGAGGGAGGGCACCTGAACTCTCCACGTGGGTTCTTGGTGAATTCCAGAGCAAGCCATCTAGCGATAGAAAGTTTACTGAGAGAGAAAGACAGACCCTGCCCCACAGTGCAGGGAGCATCTTGATTCTCCTGAGCAGGAGGGAAAGCCTTTGGGGGACAGGGGTACATTTTTATGTGTTCAGAACCCGGTTAGGAAACAGCTGTACGTGATCAGCATTGTCTTGTGGTCAGGCCACAAAGCGTTGTGGAAGGTAAACGCTGTTTTTGAGGCCTGCGGCTTGGTTGGTCTGGGGCTGGCGACTTGCGTGGGGTCTCCGGGTCTGGTGTCAGCCAGAATGGCTGCACAGCTCTGCTGATCTTCCCTCTGCCTTCACCCCACATTCCCGTAATTCATCCCACAGTCCGCTGAGAGTGGATCAGGAGGGGACCCTGGGTCTGCTGGGGCTCCCCCTAGCGGCTTCCTCTGATTTCTCTTGGATACTTGTAAATAGAATCTGAGCCACATGATCTGGGTCCTCTTACTAAGTTCCGCCCGCCTCACCTTCATTTTCCATCAAATCTAGTTCCTGCTATTTTTTTCTTAGAGCGTGGGTTAAAAGACAGCTCACAGCCTGGCTTTGGCTTCTAGTACATTTAAATATTTCAGGAAAGTAAAATTTCAGTAAAAGTAATTCCCAGTTTTTCCAGTATAAGTACTAAGCTTCCCAGGACGCACTTTGCAAGGGGGGCCGTGGCCCAGTGCTGTGCACACGTGCGCTGCTCGCAGTCTCCCGCCTTTGTAAGGTGTGACCAAGGAAACTTCAGATCACTGTTGAAACATCACAATTCTTTAATCAAAGGAAGAAAATGGGCTTATTAAATGGAATAAACCAATTGCATTTATTAACCAGTGCCACGCGGTTGTTACTTCCATCCCATCCCCTGTTTCCTGTAGAATCATCTCCCTGTTCTGAGGAAGTACATGACCTTTAGACGCGTGGTACACCGGGATGTCCTTGCCCTGTTTTGTTTTTGTAGGTCCCTCTCCAGTATTATTTCTGTCTGTTTTGGCCTCTAATTTCTGCTGAACCGCAAAAGGATTAGATCCAGTCCTTAGCATCTGATGTATTTCTCCCCCTCCAGACCATGTGGAATCTATTTTTCTCTTGTGAGTCCTCTCGTGGAGGCCTCGGCAGTTAGTCTTGTCTTCCTGCCGTCACCATGCACAGCTGTGAGTAGACTGATGTCCAGTCTCTGGAGAACAACCCCCCAAAAAGAAAATGTAAAAGAAAAGGGCTTTGTCGATGGTGCAGTGATGTATGCATCCATGGTTCCTGCCTTTGCTAACGGTGTGGGGTCAGGGGTACTCAGGGGGACTTCCATCTTCAGCGGTTGCCCCAAACCGTCTCACGCATCCTTCAAATCTAGGTAAAAACAATAGCTGTGCTGTGAAAGTGGGAGCCGAGGACAAGCCCTCTGGCTTTAGTTCCGACTGCAGTGATTCCCCTCGGTTCTTCCCGTGTGTCTTTGCTTCCTGGCGACTGCACTGGTTTTTTGTTTGGGTCAGTTTTATAGTTTTGCAGAACTGGAAGTTTGCCACTCTAAACGGTCCTGTGCCATTCCAAACAGCCCCGGCTCCGTTCACATACGTGATAGGATTTCTGGGGCAGCTGCTCATGAGCAGTGAAGGGATAACCAGACAGCAGTGGCTGAGTGCAGTGAGCAGAGAGGCTGGGGCTGACTGTTGTCCTTCCCTGGTGACCAGGGGCACAGGAAACGGCTAGTTAATACTGTAGTGTCATTTAGTGAGCGATAACCCCCACCGCCTTTGCCTAGGTTTTGTGTAGAATGTCCTGGGATCACTTGGGTTATTTTTCTGTTTGTGGAGACAAATGTGTTAGCTTGCTGGAGATGCCAGGCTTGGAGGTGGCGGCCTCCCGCTGTATGCATGGGCGTGTGGGACGAGCATCTGAAACAGGTCCCGGAGGCTGCTGCTCCGTCCCTACCTGTGGCGTCCCAACCCTGGGACATAATGATGCCGTGATGGTGCTGAGGCCTCTCCTCAGAGATGCTGAGTTACTGGGGTGGAACGTGGCCAGGGCTTTGGAGTTCCAAAAGGTCCCCAGGTGATTCAGATGTGCAGCCAAGCTTCTACTACTCGAGAAGGTACTAACAATTTTAAGATGTGATTCCTGCTTTTAAGGAAATCATGGTATATGCACAAGCCAAAGTAAAATAACAGCATAGAATGAGATAACGATGTGAAACTGTGTAAGGAATGAATGGTCAGGAACTTGATTTTTTTTCTTGTTTGTTCTAGTTTTATTTTATTATGGTACCTTGGTTTCTTTTATTTAGGCTAGAATTTAAATGTCAGAGTGGGAATTAAATTGTGCACTGAGAGTTTTGATAGAAAACGGCAGCCGAGACTTCTGGAAAAAGGAACAATTGAACATGGGCGTCTGCTTTTGCTTTCTCTCAAATGCCATTGAAATGTCTTCTTTGGTAAAGCCCCAAATCCACAAGGATGGGGACAATGAGGTTGGAGATAATCTGAATAAAATGTTACAAGCCGTAAGGTGAAGGGCTTAGCGGTCTTGGATAAATACAATCTGGAGTGGGCAGGTGGGCAGCCAAGAACTGGCTCTGTCTACCTCAAAGAATTACCTGAAGGCTCGGGAACTGGCAATACACCTTCTCTGGGAGCAGGGATGAAGGAGTGGGCCCTAGAACAGGGAGGGTTGGTTGGAAGTCTCTGAGAAGCCCTCAGATCTCCAGTTTTTCTCCAATACCTGGCACAATCCTAGAGATTCTCTGAGGAGAGGAGAATATACATCTAGATGTTGGTGAGGCCGGGAAACATAGTCTTTGTTCTGTGCAGATATATGCTCAGTTAGAACGCTGGGGCTCTGTCCCTGCAGAAGAGGGGAGAGTGAGTATTGGAGGACAGTCAGCTGCCGGTGCTCTGCTTACGTGCCGCATTCGTGTGGTAACATTGATAAAGATAATGACGGTGATGGTAATAGTAGCAGCAGACTCTTTTTATTTACTTCTTTTAACTGATTTTTTTTTAAAAATTGAGACAGAGTCTCACTTGGTCACCCTGGGTGTAGTGCTGTGGCGTCACCGCTCACAACCACCTCAAACTCTTGGGCTCAAGTGATTCTCTTGCCTCAGCCTCCCAAGTAGCTGGGACTATAGGCGCCTGCTGCAAAGCCCGGCCATTTTGTAGTAGCAGACTCTTACCATGCTTTTTACGTGCCCAGTGCTGTTCTTAGGCCTTTACGTGTATGAACTCACCTAATCCTCACAGTTCTGTAAAGTTAGCTCCCTTATTACGCCACTCTGCAGGTACCGAAACTGAGGTGCAAAGAGGTTAAGTAATTTCCTCAAGGTCTCCCAACTGGAGCCAGGCCTGAGACCTCATCTTTCTATGACTGAGCCTTTTGGAAGAACCTGGTTTCTAATTCAGGCTCATAGTATTGGGTTTATGTTTTCTTTGAATGAAATGATTTTACTGAAGTATGTGGTCAATGAAGACAGGAGTTATTGCTAGTTCTATAGAACTTTTATGTTTGTAGAAATTCAAGCAGCATTACAATACAAATAATTTAGCATTTGATGTCTGTTATTTTTTTCTGTTTAAAAGAGGCTCATACTTTGAAGACTGTCCCAGAGGGTGGTGGTGGGTGATTAGCACTTTACAGCATGACTTGGCCTCAGCATGAGGCGAGGATGGGGCGAGGAAACTGAGACCAGAGGCAGCAGGGGAGTGTAGCTCAGGTGTTTGCTGACTCGAGGGTTTTTAAAACTTCAGCACTCATCAGAAGCCCTGGCAGGCTTGTTAAATCATAGATTGCGGAATCCCATGCTGAGGGTTTCTGATTCAATAGGTCTGAGGAGGGGCCCAAGAATTTTTACTTCTAAAAAGTTGCCAGATGCAGCTGCTCTCGCTGGTGTAAGAAATGCTGTGAAAACCGCTGCGTCATCTGAGGGGTGACGCGGGTCTGAGCTCTGTCCGTGGAGCGAAGACGAGCCAGGAGGGGCCGTGATGCAGAGTCCGGCAGGGCGAGATTCTTGGGAAGCTGAGGCAACGGGGGAAGAAGGGCTCCCGGGTAACAGTGAGGGGTTACAGCAGGTACAGGGAATCATTTCCAATGGGCTTTCCAATTAGGAGGCCGTGAGTGACTTGATGACCTAAATAAAAACAATTTTCATGGGTAAGTGGAGTGAGAAATGGATTAGAGCACTGAGCTCCGAGGAGGGAGATTAAACCCTGCAAGGTCACATGGGACCCACGCAGCTTTCTCCAGTTGTGAAACGCTGGGTGGTGGTTAGCTGGCCGCGTGACCGGGGCCAGCTGAGCGTCGCCTTCACGATGCTTTACTGGCTTCCCACGCTCTTTGTTTAAAAATGGATCTGAAATTTTTAACACAAAGTGCCCCTTCTGTGCATATGTGTGGTGGTTTCCGATAGGTGTGAAGACGGTTTTGCTGCATTTTCTTACACGGCGATGTTTCTGCGCTGCCTCCCTCTTAGGGCCTGCGGGGATCCACCAAGCAGCTCAGGTGGAGAGTCCAGACCCACCAAGTCGTGTCGGTTTTCCTTTGGGAAACACATTACTGTCCTGGTTCCTCTCTCCTCACTTTAGACCTGGCGATTCTGGTAATTGTCATAAGGGTCTCTCATTCTCCTTCCTTGTTTAGTTTATATTACACGTATCTGTGAGATTAATTTTTCCTAAACGTTCCTCTGATCACAATACTTCATTTAAAATCTTATGTGTTTAAGGGCCGGGTGCAGTGGCTCACGCCTGTAATCCCAGCACTCTGGGAGGCTCAGGCAGGTGGATCACCTGAGCTCACGGGTTCGAGACCAGCCTGAGCGAGAGTGAGACCTCGTCTCTAAAAATAGCCGGGCGTTGTGGCTGGTGCCTGTAGTCCCAGCTACTTGAGAGGCTGAGGCAAGAGAATCACTTGAGCCAAGAATGTGAGGTTGCTGTGAGCTATGATGTGACGGCACTCTACTGAGGGTGACAAAGACTCCAAAGACTCCCTCCTCCCCCCAAAAAAGTCTTCTCCGTGTTTAATCGTGAAGGCCTGCTTTCTTGGGTTGGTATGAGACGTCTGTTTCCAGTGTCAGCACGCCTCCCCAGCCTTCTGGCCGCCAGGCACCGTCCAGCAGTTGTGTCCCACTTCTCTGCCTTTCTTACTCCGATTCCTGCCCTGCAGAAAGCCCCGTCTCTGCTCCAGATTCAGCAGTTTCAACAGACTGTCGGCATCTTCCTCATAGCCTTTGCCTCCTGGAGGTAACTCCCTTTGTGGTCCTTGCCTGTTTCCATCTGGCACCATCCTGCCGCTCATCAGACTTCCTACCACACATTTACCTACAGATAGGAGCAGATATGTGCATACAGCCTATGGCTAGGAGGAGTGAGAGTTATAAGAAATACCTGTATAGCTCAGTAATGGAACACCTTGGTGAAAAGGGCACGGAGAGGGACTCAGCTCTCCTAACAAGCATGAGAGCTCCTGAGATGAGAGCACTGGTGAATTGGCAGTCTCTACACCTGTGGTGTTGAGAGGCACGAGATCAGCCTTCTATTAGGTTGGAGGAGAGGGCAGTCAGGAGCATGCACATTCTGTCACAGACCATCGGACTCTGTCTCCCCTCCTGCCTGCAGAACGCCAGCATGCTCTCTCTGCTGAAGATGACCAAGCTCTGCTAAAGACTAAGATTTATCTTTCTAAGAAGACTACTTCTCTCTCTCAAGAACTATCTCCCTCTCACTCTCCCTTTTGCTAAAGTGAAACCCTCAGGCACATAAGAGCAGTTGTTCCTGAGTGAGATAATAGCTGAGTGGTCGCCTCTGGAACTAGAGAAGCCCCCCGAGACCTGGCCAGTCCTGGGCCCCGACAAGCAGTGGTAGTGGCGGGCTATGACATGATATGTAGGGTATGTTAGTTATAATTGATTTTAGAGGAAGGAATGTAGAAGTATCCTAAGAAATGATAATGCTGTAAGTTTTACATTATTACAAAACGTTTCAGGCTCGGTGCCTGTAGCTCAGTGGCTAGGGCGCCAGCCACATGCACCAGAGTTGGTGGGTTCAAACCCAGTCTGGGCCTGCCAGACAATGATGACAACTACAACCAAAAAATAACTGGGCGTTGTGGCGGGCACCTGTAGTCCCAGCTACTTGGGAGGCTGAGGCAAGAGAATCACTTAAGCCCAAGAGGTTGAGGTTGCTGTGAGCTGTGACACAACGGCAGTCTACTGAGGGTGACATAGTGAGACTGTCTCAAAAAATATATATATAAAACATTTCAGATTTGGAATAGAATGATATAATTTGATTTTCAAAACTAACTTATTTTCTCTTTGGCCAAACCCTCAGTCATTTGGGGGCTTTTAAATTGCACTGTGCCTGAGACCGTATTAAGGGTTGCAATTATGGTGTTTTGTTTAGCTGTGCTGTATGAGCCTTGAGTTAGTTCCAATAGCAATGAGGCTCACAGATATTTTAAAAAGAGCAGATCTGATATAGCTAGTGAATGTTGTTTACTTTCTGGTTAAGACTGAGTCTTCATTCTCTGGAGCTTTATTTTATTAATAGCTTTTCAGTTCGGGCTCAGAATTCATCTAATGTGCACCCTCTCCTGTTTACAAAGGGGAAGCTCATTTATTTGTTGTGCTTCTTTGTCGTGTTGTTGCCTTTGTTTCTGAGAAAAGGGCACCAAGCTATTCAGATAGGGGAGTCTAGGCTATTTATAAAGCTGGGCAGGTTAATTGGAATTGACAGCCTGGTCATGTCCTCTGCGGTGAGTGACGCACACAGGGTAGGAATGATGCTAGTGCTCTGGTTTCACTCATAGTTGGGGATCAGCTGGAGGAACTCATGTGCTTTGAGCTTTGGTGTTGACGTAGGTACCGGGTACAGATATGTTTTAGGAAACATCTCATTTCCATATAAATGAAGGAAGATTAAAAAGAAAAATTTAGATGGCTTGCCCTTAAATTCCAGCTGGTATCACAAGGATGATGAAAATACTTCTTTTGACTTTCTGAAAGAAACAGCCTTAATTGGATTCAAGCATCATGAAGTTGTTACGCAGAAATACTTTTGCATTTTATTTTGTTTTTTGAAATCTGTTTACTCAGTATCATATATGCACACATTTACTTGAAACATTACATTTTTATTGCGTATTTCTCCAAACTCAGATTATAATCTCTTAATAAGTTTTATTTACATAGCTCCACTTAAGAAATGTATAAGGTCATGCCGGTAAACTTGTCAATTTGATTTTAATAAAAGATAGAAGAACCCAGTAGTTTATTTTCTTTGTTACACAACAAAACTGTGGTTCTTCCTCTTTTTAGAGACATAGTAAATATCAGTTTGACAGAAATGAGTTTCTGTTTTCCAAGTATTCCTTAAAGGAGAGTCTAACTTACCATAGGCATAAATAGTCACTTAGAGGAAACAGTCTAATTTAAGCTTATGTAGTTGTATATGGTACCTGTTCCCTAAAACCCAAACATTCAGATTATAATTGAGTTTCATTCACAAGATAATTTCATATGGAATTTTATCTCCTCCAATCATATCGGTTGTACTCAGAAACAAAACCTCAGCTCGAAGTGTCTAAACAGCAGCTGTTGCTTTATTGCTGGTCATGCCTTTTGTGAGCCCCTGGGCTGCATCAAAGCTGGCGCTGGACAGTTCCTGGAGACATCTGGGGCTTGGGGAATGCTGAGTCTATCCTGTCCTGCCAGGCTTATGCTGGCACATTTGTGGTCTCCATGTCGGACACAGGGTCTTGCCTAAACATGAGGGCAGACAGCACGCGGCAGGTCGCTCAGGGCCCCTGAGGGAGTAGCATGGAGCCAGGCCTTCCGAGTAGGTGGAATAGAGCTGCGAACTGTTAGAATTAGCTGCCCCTCATTTACAAGCATTGCATGGAGGGCTTTGGTCCCCTCGGGTTCATCCCTCGACCTGAAAAGGGTCCAAGTCGCTGCAGATACAGAGGTGCAAACATAGGGGTACAGACACAGGGGCGCTGATACACAGGTGCAGAGACACGGGTGTAGACGGAGAGGCTCAGACACACGGGCACAGCAGCAGCCACATCTGTCCTTCCACACAGGAGTCACCTTTGCTCTGTCCCCTTCTCTCATACTCTGGGTTCCTTATTTGCAGGTCAGCAGCAGCCAGGCCTCCTGTTCATAGCTGCCATGATAAACCTCAGCACCTTTCAGGGAAGAGCTGTCCCTGTGGGCCTCCTCAGTGCCTGGTCACCCAGCACCTTTCGGGGGAGATCTGTCCATGTGGGCCTCCTCAGTGCCTGGTCACCGTCTCTGATGGAGCAAGATTTTAGGTCCTGGTTTACAGTTGCCTGTCACATGCCTCCGCCATGGCTGGACCTCTTTCCTGAACTGCCTTCCATCTCAGATAGGGACACTGTTCTTGTAGTGACGCCAGGAGCTGTAGACATCTTCTGCTGGGTGGATAGAAGTAGAGCAGTTCCGGGTGACTGCTGGTGGTTTGGGGGGCCTTGACGACCATGCAGAGTCTTCAGCACCTCCCAGGGCCAGCTGCTGGGCATTCCTCGGCTCCCATGTGCCCCACAGATAACCACTAGTTGATTCTGTTGTTTTGATTCTGTAGTTTAAATTTTTTTCTCCTTTTTATTTGCCTTGATAATAATAACATTTTATGTTTTTATAATGCTCGACAGTTTGCAAAGTGAACATGCTTTGTTTTCCTAGATCCTCAGATCAATCCCGATGGGTTGGCAAGTTAGTTGTTTTTACCCCAGTTTTATGTCTGAGGCAACTGTAGCACAACCCAAGATCACACAACTGGCGAGTGGTGCAGATGCATGTAGACCAGGTGGTCCCACTCCAGAGCCCACACTTCCGCCCGCTGCCATGACCGGCTCATGCCCGTCAGGCTCCCCCTGCTGGCTCTGACCCCTTGTACTTCGCTCTTGGTTCACTTCCCAGCTCTGAAATTGCACCTTATTTCGTTCCCCTGTGTCCTTGGTCACACTGTCTCAGGTTCCACCTGTGTCTGTGAAAATTCTGCCCATTCTTCAGCACCTGATTTGGTGCCTTTTTTTTCGTGAAACTTTGTATGATTCCTTCAAGCCTAAAGAAACCCCCCTGGCCCTTAATGGCATTGTAGTTTTACATCTTTTTTTGTGTGTCATAATTATTTATATTTGACTTATCTACGTATGACATTGTGTGTTACTTGAAGATAGAATGGTGTTTGTTTATCCCTGTATCATTGTAGCAACTAACTTCAGTGCCTCACACATAGTCAAGTACATATCATGTAAATGTTTATTCTATCTGGGAAAAAGAGATTATATCAAATTATTCATTTTTTTTCCTGGTTCGGAAGCAGAGGCTCTGTTGGCAGCAAGAGGCACTTTGGAAGAGGTGGAAGCTATCCTTGCAACCTCTCTCTGAGGAGATGGGGAAGGTGTGTTTGAGACTGCACCCTCTCACTGTACGACATCTCTCTGAGGGGATGGGGAAGGTGTGTTTGGAGACTGCACCCTCTCACTGTATGACATCTCTCTGAGGTGATGGGGAAGGTGTGTTTGAGACTGCACCCTCTCACTGTAGGACATCTCTCTGAGGTGATGGGGAAGGTGTGTTTGGAGACTGCACCCTCTCACTGTAGGACATCTCTCTGAGGGGATGGGGAAGTTGTGTTGGAGACTGCACCCTCTCACTGTACGACATCTCTCTGAGGGGATGGGGAAGGTGTGTTTGGAGACTGCACCCTCTCACTGTAGTCTCAATTTGCTTCCTTTTTTGGATGTGACTTGCTTTTTTAGTATCTTATCTTATTTGTGGCAAGTTGCGCATTTTGTTGATCTCAACATAACTTCATTCCTATGTTCCATACAGAAATACCAGTCTCTAATCTAGTCAACCAACCCAAAAAGTCACACAAAAAAGGTGGTTACAGAGGGAGTTTTCCATGGAGGCCGGCCCATTTTCCTGTTTCGGTCTTCAGGGACAGAGGAACCTGCCAGTCATCTGCTGTTGACAGTGAGATTACTCTGAGTTTAATTCAGGATAATGTTTCAGTGTATCCCTGGCACGGCCATTGGTGAGCACCCATGGTGTGCTGACCCAGAACTTCCTCACAGCCCTCCCACAACATTGACTACAACAGGAATCTTAGTTTCCATGAGGAAAAAAGAAACTGTATTAGAAGCAGAAAAAAGAACAGAGATTTTTCATCCCCTTTATTTTAAGATAGTCCATTTATGAATTGAGTATAAACAAATACAAAATAGCAAGAGACTCCCAAGAAAGACAAATCCTTGAGTTTCCCCCATCTCATGTTCAAATCCATTTGCTGTAGTCCGAGGGCAGCCTGTGAATCTTTCTCATGCCTGGTTTTTCCCCCGTAATGTTCAGGTTTTAAAGCCATCTTTTCACATTTTCTGTAAATAATGGGTTAAATAATGACATTGTGTGTTACTTGAGGACAGAATGGTGTAGTAGTAATTGAATTTCTAGGCAAACAAAAGAAATCTAAATTTTAAAGTACCAAAATTATTTTTATTTTACCCTTTAAGATTTCATCTATGATTTACTAAAAAGTAAAAATCTTTTTTTATAATTTATGCCTAACTTTAAGAGCATAGCCAGCAAGAAATGTTGAGTATAATTTAATTTTTTTTGAAAACTGTCAGAATCAGGATAATCTGTTGAAGTATAAAATTGATGTAGATTTTAATTGAATCTGAAGTGATATGAGAAAATCTAAAATTTCCCTTGTCATCTCTGTTCCCTTCTCTCCACCCCGTTTTTCATAACAATATATTATGTAAAAACAATTTAACACACAAGTTTGGAGGTTTTACACACCATTTACAGATTGAAACTGTATGCATTTCCATAGTATAGCAGTGCTAACATTTCTACAGAGTAACAGTGCTATCCTGCTGTGCAATTTATTACTGAATTGAAGTTAAAAGGTCTTCAAAATATACTCTTAAGAGTTTTCTTGACTGTTTTTGTCACTGTTTTCTTGTAAAAGTGCCTTTTATTTTATTTCATTGTTGTTAACCAGGTCATGCACTCTGAAGGGTTAAAGCAGCTGTCTTACTTGCTTTGACTTTTTGGACAAACATCTGAGGCCTTCTGGGACACTGTCCACAAAGAATATTTTGTACCTGTGACTGTGGTGCCAGGTAGTTAAGATATAACTGAATACATTCTAACATTTACAATATGAGTAGTTTGCAGCAGACAATTCAGGGAAGAGGATTCTCTAGGCACCAAGCTGCCGGTTGCTGGCTGTTGACGTTGGGCATGCCACTTGAATGAAAGGTTGAAGGAATCATTCAAAGTTTCATAAAAATGGCGGCACTGAATTGGGTTCTGAAGAATGGGCAGAATTTTCACAGGCACAAGGTGGAACAGGAGACAGTGTGACCAAAGACACAGGGGCAAGAAAGAAGGTGCAAATTCAGAGGTGGGAAGTGAACCAAGAGTGAAGTATAAGGGGTCAGAGCCAGCAGGGGAAGAGCAGCTGCTGAGTGGTGGGCTGCTGAGTGTTCCACGGGCCCTCCAGGCTTCCATGTCCTCCCATGCTCAGGAAGCCCCTTTCTCTGTCTCTTCTTCATCTGGATCGTCTGCCATGTAACCAAATATTACTGCATGGCAGTAATGGTGTGGTGTTGGTGTTGATATTACCACCTGGTAAAGTTGATGTGGTGTTGGTGTTGATATTACCACTTGGTAAACTTAGTGTCGTCTTGGTGTTGATATTACCTCATGGTAAAGTTGGTGTGGTATTGGTGTTGATATTACCGCCTGGTAAAGTTGGTATGGTGTTGGCGTTGATATTACCGCCTGGTAAAGTTGGTGTGATGCTGGTGTTGATATTACTGCCTGGTAAAGTTGGTGTGGTGTTGGCGTTGATATTACCGCCTGGTAAAGTTGGTGTGGTGTTGGTGTTGATATTACTGCCTGGTAAAGTTGGTGTCGTGTTGGTGTTGGTATTACCGCATGGTAAATTTGGTGTCGTGTTGGTGTTGATATTACTGCCTGGTAAAGTTGGTGTGGTGTTGGTGTTGGTATTACCTCATGGTAAAGTTGGTGTGGTGTTGGTGTTGGTGTTGGTATTACCGCATGGTAAAGCTGGTGTGGTGATGGGGCTGGTTCTTGTGCTCATGCTAGGTGAAGACCAGCTACTTCATGTTGCCTGATGTCTGTGAAGCTGTCATTGAGATGGAAACAACAAGAGGTGCTGGGAGCATCCCTGTGCACCAGACTCAAAAGAACCCATATTGTAGAGATCCATTCTAGTTGCAGATGCAGACAGATGAGTAGTGACTTGGCAGCAGTTCATTAGCAGTAAATCTGTTGGTAAAGTACACACTGAACAGTTTTCTACACCCGATTCGACTGATAATTGAATAGTCACACATTTAATGCAGATTTCAGTATGGTTGTGATACCGACCTTATCTTCACATGACTTCCTTAAAATTAGTGTTCAAGGTATTCTGGGTGGTGGTTTTATTTGGTATAAGTTCTGATTGTCCTTAACTGGTTAAGGAAGCCGTGAGATTTTAAATATCATTTTATGTAGAGCATTTAAGTGAAAAGGCATTTAAGTGAAAAAGCATTTATGTATCAAAATAACATTAAAACTGGTTCAAGCTGACACTAGGAGTGTAAGAAAATATTTTTCTTTTAAGAGTTGTCCATCTGGAACTTAGTTTGAGAAGTCTTGGTCTATAGTATTGAACATTATTCTATCATAAGCATGGGGAATACCTTTACCAGATGTTGCTTTTTTTTTTTTCCTTCCTTTCAGTTGCTTAAAATTAAGTGACTCTTTTCCTTTTCTGTCATTTAATAAATAAATTTCCCTGAGGTATGACCACCTGAAATATAATTATGAGATAAGTTATCCGCTTTTATGTTTGTGAATAATTAGATTTTTAAAATATTATGATTTGGCTTGATTTTTAGTTTCTCTGATATTGACTATCATTTCTATTCCAGTATTCTTATTTTGATCATTTTTTGTTCATCTATTGAACAAATACTTTTGAGATTATATGTGCAAGGGACTATTTTAGGTACTAGAGATGACTGGATACACTTACCATCTTTAGGCTTAGGTGAGTCTGTTGTCTCACTTTGCTACATTTTCCAATTATTTAAAGGAAAAACATCAGGTGTATATCATTTAGTACATATCTACTTCAACATGTCTGCCTTGCTGGCATACCTACATAATTTTATTCCTTTGTGGGACATCACCACATCACGATTACTATAGGCATAAATATTTTTATAGCACCAAATGATGGGTCTTTTAAAGCCTACAGCCTTGGCCAACCTCCTAGGAACTCTGGTCACAATGACCCTTCAAAGCAGGGGTCCTCAAACATTTTAAACAAGAAACCTTCCGTGCCCCTGGGGGCCGGTTTTAAACAGGGGGCCAGTTTTAAACAGGGGGCCAGTTCACTGTCCCTCAGACCATTGGAGGGCCGGACTGTGGGGTCCCAGGATGAGTTGGCTGCTAAGCAGGACAGGCAGCAGTGGCAAAAATACCCGGCGGGCCGGATAAATGTCCTAGCGGGCCAGATAAATGTCCTAGCCGGCCACAGTTTGAAGATGCCTGCTTCAAAGAGTTACAATGACCAGGCCTTTGTTCTCTCCCCATGGTCAATCAGTGCTTGGGGGCTGCCAAGCATAGTCTGGGGGCTAGGAGGGAGGTTTGCTACAGCTGGAACAGACCCTGAAGGGGCTGGCAGCTGATGTCTGTCAGCCAACAGCATTGTTAATGACCAGGGCACCAAGCTGGGTGGTCTTTACAAATGGGTGAACTTGACTGCTGGCATCTCAGAGTTCACCTAGGCAGTAAACTGTCACCAGTGGGAGGATTATTCAGCTTTTTTTTAATCTAAAGGCTACAGATCATAAATAGCCTAGTTTGGGATGCTAATATGTTTTTATGGGAGGTTAGGGATAGGTAAAAGGGGCATTTATTTTATTTTTCCTTTACTGCTTTCCCCTTGTTTGTTAATGTTACTTTAACAATAGGGCAACTATGTGTGTAAGTCTTGGGGTACAGTCCCATTTGCTGAAACTACCCAGTTTAAAGTCTGGCAAGATTCAGTTAATATCTGTTAGTTATTTTTAGTAACTCTTAACACTTGGGATTATCCCATTTTGGTGGATAAATTGTGTGGTTTCCCTACCTGGTAATTTTTTTTTATTTGCATATTTTTTATTCGTTAGGATTTTTTTTCTGGCTTGTTTATCTAATGAATGGAATATTCTATATTTCATGTTTTTGTTATAAGAGGCAAAAATGATCTTCTGGATTAGCTTCATATTTTGGCTTTAGTCAGCCCTAGAACAAATGGTTTTCTTCTGATTCAAGCAGCTGAGAGGGGAAAAAAGGAGAGACAAAAAAATGCTTTTTGTTTTCATCAAATTTTTCATCAGCAAACTTAAAAATGTTTTGAAATCCTAACATGTCCCATGAAGTCTATGACTAAAATTATTTGGATGTACTGTTTATTCTTCTCCCCACTGTTGACATTTTATCTGTAACATCTTTCCTGGTTTATTTTGTAGCTTAGGTGCAAATATTTCTGTGCTCATTTATCTTTCTGCTCAGGGAGTCCAAGATTCTAGCTGTTTCCCTGATGGGCTTAATCATTCTCTGGAAGGATATTTCAACTTATTCAAATATGGGTCCTGAAGGAAATACAAATTACTCAGAGTTGGGCAATTTGAGACCTGCTTTTGCAGAAATTTTTATGGGAAAAAGAAAAAATTCTACTCTCTGTAGATGTAATAACCTGCAGGGTCAATTTTGTTCACGAGCATAACTCTAAAACTAGTTATGGGTTTGAAAAATGTGCAGGGACAAAAGAGATTGGGATTTTCTTAACCTACCAGGAGGTAATTGGCGGTCACCTTACATCTCTTTATGAGGACTTCTTTTCCTTAATTATTTTGTTGCCCTCCTATTGCTGGTCTACAAATGTGGCCACCTGTTGGAGAGAGAGCAGGGTGTGCCAGTGGACTCAGTTTGGCCCCCCTTTAATTCTTTGACTAGAGAAGTCAATTGCTGGTTTTATTTTGAATTTGGCAGTATGTGCTGACCATGTCCCTCAGGGCAGTGCAGTTCCAGTCATGTAAAACTTAATCATGGTCCCTTTACAAACGAAGAAAACTGTTACAAAGTAGTGTTTTGATCTTTAACAAATGAGAAATCATCTCCAACCCCCCTGCCATTCTACATGTTTTTGCGTTGGCTTGAGCAATCCTGGAATTATACATAGATGCAGACTAAAATTTAAGCAGGAGTAGGAAAATTTAAGAAAATGTTATAATTTTTCTTTCCAGATATTTTTCTTTTATTCTACTTGTCTATACTGTTCATAGTAATATGTTTGTCTAGGGTGTTAATTCAGTTTTGTTCAGTTATCTATGATTCAGGGGAAGTCATTCCAATAGGTCTTACATTTTTCCGACCCAGTCTAAGCGACTTGGCCTTGAGGATCAGAGTAATACGGGTTTGTCTTTCACATGGGGTCAAAGCCAGCAGCCACCTGAGTGAACATCGTTCAGTTTTGTCTGTCGCACTTTGCAGCAATGCTCCTTGTAACTTGAGGTTTCAATTGCTTTTTAAAGAAATGAATTTCAACTAATCCTACATTTTAATCATCATCTGGAGGAATGTTTTAAGCCAGCATGTATTTCAGGAATGTCTATTTTATGCACTCACTGAGCTGATTTAGCCCTGAATTTATTTTCCAAGAAAGCAAAAAGCTGAGTTTCATCATCTCAGAAAGTAGAAAAAGACTTGTAAAGTTTTCTAAATCAAAAACGCCAACTCCCATTGTCTAATTTATCCTCCCACAATAAACATTTACTCAACACTCTTAATGTGGCAGGTGGGTGTGAGCACTAGTACCCCCTTCCCCCACTTTCTGGTTGTCTGCGGACCCTGGAGCACTGTCAGTCTCTCCACTGGCTCACTGGTCACTTCTGTTAGTGTCCTCATAGACCAGTGGTTCTCAACCTTCCCAATACTGTGGCCCTTTAATATAGTTCCTTTGGGTTGTGACCCATAGGTTGAGAACTGCTGTCAGAGACGGTCTTCCCAGGATTCTGGTTTCTCAGTTTCTCACTGTTCCCTGGAATCTTGTCCCCTGTTGTCATTTTGCTCCTAGGGATGGAACAGCAAGGGGACGGCATGAAAAGTAAACTCTTACACTCAGTAATTTTCAAAGACATAACGAGGCGCTGAGGCAAGTAGCTTCACATGCCAAACAGTAGCAGGGAAGTGCTGCCCCAAACAAAAACCTTGAGGGTCTTTTATTAAACCAAGACAAATCCATACACATGAGACATATGGAACATGCAAAGTTAATTATAGATAGAAGAAAACAAAGAAGTTTTACTATGTCTGTGAATTGAGGAAAAAAATGGAAAGAAAGACAGAAGAGATTATCATAAGATTATAAAGTAAAAAAGAAATGGTTACAATGCCTTGGGGGCCAACTGTAACTTCCCTATTCTGTGCTGCTAATCTGTGTCTTAACCCTTGAGCAGTTTCAGCCTTTGGGCCTTCACCAGCATAGGTCTTTGTCTAAACTGCCAAGCACTTCTGCCCTCCCTCCTTCCCGCAGGTGCTGTGTTCAGCACAGGGCAGGTCAAGGGAATCCGGGCTGTTGTCTGCAGATCTTAGGAACGCCAGCTTGCACTAAACTCTAACTCGCAGTCCTTATCCCACATCACACCCTCATTCTTAGGGCCATTCCTCTGAAATGGTCAGTAACACTGGCCCCACCTTCACTCTGTCTGGCTCACTGTCCCTGGTTCTCTCCACCCAACCATCTTCTGACCTGTTTGGTTCTTAAAATCTGTGGATTTCACCGTCTTGCTTCTGTCTCTCAATCCCTGATCCCTCTTCTCCTTTTTATTTTTATTTATTTATTTTTTTGCAGTTTGGGCCAGGGCTGGGTTTGAACCCACCACCCCCAGTATGGGGTTGGTACCCTACTCCTTGAGCCACAGGCACCGCTCCCCTTTCTCCCTTTTATACCCAGCTTAAATTCCATGTTAAGTATTTGCTTGGCACAGGCAGTCACTGTTATCCCCAGGTTTCTGTCTGAACCTTGAATCACTGAGCTGAATGTTACAGCAGCAGACATGCCGTCCTGCCAGCTGGCCTTAAGTTCCCAGTGGGAACCCCAGGGCTGCTGTGCTGCCTGCCACCATCTGCCTGTGCCTGGTCCGTCCAGTCCCCATTTTCCTGGATGGCTCTTTCATTCTTCCTTTTCTCTCCTTGAAGCTGCTTCCCTGTCCTTACTTTTAGCTAACCATCTAGTTTTGTATTTTTCTGAAAAGGCTTATGTGACTCACCTGTGCCCATGTGCCCCGTTTCCTCCTGCAGTCCGAGTGAACGTGACCTTCCTACCAGCCCTCCACACCGCACCCCTCCCCTAAAGTCCTGGTTCTAGGCGTTATTCCTTCTCTCCGTTTCACTCACTTTCTCAAAATAATCAATTTCCTGTTCTCTGATGATCAAATCCCATCAGTCTGAAAACCTGCTGTGGTTTCTCCTTAGAAAATCGTGCTTGACCCCACAGTCCCTCCCGCCGGCCACTGGAGGGGCTGCCCCTTTTCCTTCTCTCCACTTAGCACGATTTCCCCGTGTGCTTGTCACTACTTGTCTTCAGTGTCTCTGCTCCTGTTCTCACTCGAAGTCACTGTAATTAAGCTTTTTCTTGCTCCCTCTTTCCTGGTTTGTGGAGACTGTCATGTCGAGGTCCAGTGATAAAATTCTCAGCCCTCATCTCACTTACTTTCTTCTCTTTTTTTTTTTGTAGAGACAGAGTCTGATTTTGTTATCCTCAGTAGAGTGCCCTGGAGTCACACAGCTCACAGCAACCTCCAACTCCTGGGCTTAGTTGATTCTCTTGCCTCAGCCTCCCAAGTAGCTGGGACTACAGGCACCTGCCACAATGCCCAACTATTTTTTTTTTTTTTTGCAGTTTGGCCGGGTCTGGGTTTGAACCCGCCACCCTTTGTATATGGGTCTGGTGCCCTACTCACTGAGCCACAGGCACCGCCCTCATCTCACTTTCTGATAGCCACGTAGGATGCAAGTTAATCACTTTCTTGTCAGAAACCCTCTAGGACAGTACTTTCTTTTAATTTTCCTCCACACTGACTTTTCCCATTCACAGCGTTGGTGATTGTTTTTTACATGCTTGCCTTCTCGACACTGGAGTATCCAGGACACAGCCTTAGGTCTCTTCTTCCCTTTCTGTACCCATTTAAATGTTCTAAGTTGAACCTGATCCCGTCCTGCGTTATTAAATGCTGTTGCGGTGCTGAAGACTTCCACCTCAGATGTCTGAAGGTCTGCTGCTGCTGTGTGAGCCCTACTGGTGCTGTGTGAGCCCCGCTGCTGCTGTGTGAGCCCCGCTGCTGCTGTGTGAGCCCCGCTGGTGCTGTGTGAGCCCCGCTGCTGTGTGAGCCCCGCTGCTGCTGCGTGAGCCCCGCTGATGCTGCGTGAGCCCCGCTGATGCTCTGTGAGCCCCGCTGCTGCCGCGTGAGCCCCGCTGCTGCCGCGTGAGCCCCGCTGGTGCCGTGTGAGCCCCGCTGGTGCTATGTGAGCCCCGCTGGTGCTCTGTGAGCCCCGCTGCTGCTGTGTGAGCCCTGCTGCTGTGTGAGCCCTGCTGCTGTGTGAGCCCCGCTGGTGCTGTGTGAGCCCCGCTGGTGCTGTGTGAGCCCCGCTGGTTCGGAATGGGCGCGTGTGGTGAATGAGGGGCGCGGGTGGGGTGGGGGGCGCGGGTGGGCGGGGGGGGGG
>CAUYQV010168229.1:0-58469 GCA_963574575.1 Galagoides demidoff | reverse complement strand
ACACCAGCATCTCTGGTTTGGGGATTTTGTGATATGGGCTAATCTTACTGGAGTTAGGTGATTGTCTCAAAGTAGTTTTGATTTGCATTTCTCTGATGATTAAGGATGGTGAGCATTTTTTCATATATCTGTAGGCCATGCGCCTATCTTCTTTAGAGAAGTTTCTTTTCAAGTCCCTTGCCCACCCTGAGATGGGATCACTTGTTTTTTTCTTGCTAATATGTTTGAGTTCTCTATGGATTCTGGTTATTAAACCTTTGTCGGAGAGAGTGCCAGGTTCTTAACTGCACTATTTATAATAGCCAAAAGGTGGAGGCTACCCAGGTGTCCATTGAAAAATTAATAAATAAAATGTGGTATGTATGTAATAGTGGAACGTTATTTAGCCTTAAAAGGAGGCATTGCTTTCAATGTCATGATGTTGTTTTTTTTTTAAAGGAGCAAAATACTGGGGCAGCGCCTGTGGCTCTGTGAGTAGGGTGCCAGCCCCATATACCGAGGGTGATGGGTTCAAACCAGGCCTTGGCCAAACTGCAACAAAAAAAAAACAACTGGGCGTTGTGGTGGACACCTGTAGTCCCAGCTACTCAGGAGACTGAGGCAAGAGAATCACCTAAGCCCAAGAGCTGGAGGTTGCTGTGAGCTGTGACACCATGGCAGTCTACCCAGGGCGACAAAATGAGACTCTGTCTCTTAAAAAAAAAAAAAAAAAGAGAAGAAAATTCTGATACATGCTACAACATGGGTGAGCCTTGAAAACATTATGCCAAGTAAAATAAAACACAACAGAGTAAATATGGTATGATTCAACTTACATGAAGTATCCAAAGGAGTCAAATTCATAGAGGCAGAAAGTGGAATAGGGCTTTCCAGGGGCTGGGAGGAGGGGAGAGTAGAGAGTTGTTTAATGGGTATAGAGTTTAGGAAGCTCAAAAAGTTTTGGAGATGAATAGTTGCACAATAGTGTAAATGCACTTAATGCCACTGAATTATACACTTTATAATGCTAATGATGGCAACTTTCATGTTATATGTATTTTACCACAATTTGGGGATGGGGTGAGGAAAGGCTGGTAGAGAGCAAAGAGCCAAGTGCTAGGAGAGAATCTACCAAAAGCTAGAACTAAAAATCAACTGCCATGGCTCAGTGCCTACAGCTCAGTGAGTAGGGCGCCAGCCACATACACTAAGGCTGGCGGGTTTGAGCCTGGCCTGGGCCTGCTAAACAATGACAACTGCAACCAAAAAATAGCTGGGCAGGTGCCTGTACTCTCAGCTACTTGGGAGGCTGAGGCAAGAGAATCGCTTAAGCCTAAGAGTTTGAGCTTGCTGTGAGCTGTAATGCCATCCATGCCTCTCTACCCAGGGCCACACAGTGAGACTCTGTCTCAAAAATAATAATAATAATAAAAATAAAAATCAACCACCAGTTCAGTGGTGGTTGGAAGCATTTTTAAGTTTAGGTTAGATCCAGGATTGATACAAGAGGAAGTCATGTACCTTAGAATTTACCGGCTCGGTGCCTGTAGCTCAAGTGGCTAAGGCGCCAGCCACATACACCCAAGGTGGCGGATTCGAATCCCCAGCCCGGGCCCGCCAAACAACAATGATGGCTGCAACCAAAAAAAAAAAAAAAATTTACTGACAGCCTGGGTGCTCTATGTCTGAGAGGACCATAGCACTCTGGGTCTTTTCTTTCTTTTCTGTATCCATAATTGTGTATGTGTGTTTCCTTTCTCATAGTTAAAATGGGAGATTTGTATTCACATAAACTTCTTTCCTTTTCTGGACTTAGTAGTAACTAGCAGTTCTTCCAGATGATCATGGGGAAGAGACTTATGCAGTTGCCTTTATCCCAGTCTATTTCCTGAGGAAAGAGAGGATGGAGGGGACCAGGACAGGGCCTGGTGCTCTTTGACTTCAGATCTTTGATTGGTATGGTTGTGCTCCAGTGACTGGGGCTAAGGGCTGAACAGCCCAGAGCACACAGGTATAGGAGGTATGATTGGGAATTATATTCCTGGATTGAGAAGCAGCACACATCACCTGTGTAAAGCTCTTTTTTTTTGAGACAGAGTCTTACTTTGTCACCCTTGGTAAAGTGCTGTGATGTCATAGTTCATGGCAACCTCAAACTCCTGGGCTTAAGTGATTCTCTTGCCTCAGCCTCCCAAATAGCTGGGACTACAGGTGCAAGCCACAATGCTTGGCTGTTTTTAGAGATGAGGTCTCGCCCTGGCTCAGACTGGTCTTAAACCTCTGAGCTCACACAATCCACCCACCTCGGCCTCACAAGTGCTGGGATTATAGGTGTGAGCCACTGCTCCTGGCCTGTAAAGCTCTTGGTGAGCTTGAGAAGATGGGATATTCTGGCAGCGCCTGTGGCTGAGGAGGAAGGGCTCTGGCCCCATATACTGAGGGTAGCGGGTTCTAACCCAGCTCCTGCCAAACTGCAACAACAATAACAACAAAATAGCTGAGCATTGTGGCAGGCACCTGTAGTCCCAGCTACTCGGGAGGCTGAGGCAAGAGAATCTCCTACGCCCAGGAGTTGGAGGTTGCTCTGAGCTGTGATGCTACAGTTCTCTACCAAGGGTGATAAAATGAGAGTCTGTCTCTTAAAAAAAAAAAAAGAAGGGATATTCTGGAACATTGCCATCTTCATTGTGGGGAGTATTTGTTTGTTTATTTAGGAAAGATATGTTCAGTACTCCTGCAACCAGGCACCTCACTAGACAGAGATGAAGCATGGTCCCTGTCTTCAGAAGGCTGATTGCCAGGTAGGAGGGGAAGAAATAAGCAGTTATAATAAGGGATACAAAGGAAGCAAAGGAGAGAGCAATTACTTCTAGTTGGTGGGACTGTGATATTGGGAGGCAGGAATCAGGAAGTGTTCGGTAGAAATGGGAGCAGTTGAGACATCTCAGGAACAATATGTTAGACAGGGATTGCAAACTTAGTTGCCTACAAGGGCCAAATGAGCTCAGAGACAAGAGAGCTGCTGCCCTGTCTGAAGGGACTGACTCTATACCAGTTTGTATACAGGAAAGTTCAGGTCTCCTATTGCCAGATCACTCCATTGTCAGAAGAAGCCACATTTTAGTTAGGCTGTATTTTGACTGTTCAGTAATAATTACCCAATTAAGAGCAGTTTTTTTATCACACATGACAAGAAATCCAGAGGTAGGTAATTCCATGATATATTCAGCAAGTCTGTAGTGTCAGAGTGCTGGATTCTGTGTCTGCCCTTCTTACTACTTTCCCTCAAGGTTGCAAGATAGCTGCTATACCCTAGACATCATTGTGTTCTTTTGAGAGCAGAGTGTTCAAGGCAGATAGGGAAAGGATGGCGTAGAAGTCATTGCTTCTCCTGTTTTACTCCTTTTTTTATCAAAGACAGTATTTTCATTAGACAGACTGAGTCACAGTCTTTAGGGGGCACTGGCCAAATTTTTGGTCTGTCCATTCCCTTTGAATACCCTGCTATACCTGAAGAATTTCTAGTGTCATGAATCCTGCCTCCTTTAATAAGGTAGAACCCAGGAGACTGGTTATTCCAGCCTATATTTAGATACTTGGAATTTCCATTTAGTTCTTTGTTTTAATAGTTTGTAGTTCTCTTCTGGATTTTCTATTCATTCAGTGTGAGTGTATTTTCTTTTACCATCTTCAGCACAGTTATAATAGCTGCTTTAAAATCCTTATATGTAGGGTGGTACCCATAGCTCAGTGGGTAGGGCACTGGCCAGCTGAAAATACAAGACAACTACAACAAAAAATAGCTGAGTGTTGTGGCAGGCACCTGTAGTCCCAGCTACTTGGGAGGCTGAGGCAAGGGAATCGCTTGAGCCCGAGTTTGAGGTTGCTGTGAGCTGTGACGCTACAGCACTCTACCCAGGGCAACAGCTTGAGACTCTTGTCTCAAAAAAAAAAAAAAGAATCCTTATATGTAATTTTAACATCTGAGGTATCTAATTGATTATATGGAAAATTCAGTATGACAGTGAACATTTATTTAGCATGAATAAAGAAATCCTACCAAATGCTAGACTTTGGGAGGTTCAAGTCCCTTTCTGCTATATCTCTTTGAGTAGTTTCCAGAAATGTACTAATAGCAAGGCTTGCCACTTGTAAACTGGCTTCCCTCCTTACCCTAGAACACACAAGGGCCTGTGCAAGTGAGGGATCCTGGAGCCTAATCTTAATTGGCTTTGTGGGAAACTGGCTTCTGGCATATAATAAACCTGTTTTCTGCTGAAGTAGCCAGAGCCTGTTTTCTTGACTGCAGCTTAGAACTCTGACTGCTTGGGTAGCCACCCTTAGGCAGCCTAAGGTAAGTAGAATGACATGGTTCTTCTGCTGGAGTGGATCCACTTCTTAGAGCTGACACCAGAACAAAACCAGGGTTTTCTTGCCAGGGAAAAAGGGGGTCATGGCTCATGGGTAGACAGTCAGCAGACTCTCTCACAGCCAGAATATGGATATTTATTTGAAATCTTCTAGGTAACTAATTCAGTTAATGATGACAACAAAAAACCGTCTATGAACCCATCTGCAGACATCATTTAACTAGAGACCACTGATTTATAGCCGTGGGAATAGACAAGAAAGTGGGAAGAATGGGGCTTCCTTAAAGGGGTCAGAGAGAAGATGAGACTGAAAATTTGGGGCCAGATCGTGGAGGACAGGGGGCCACCGTAGGCACAGGGAAGCTTTATTTATATTTGGCAAGACTGGGTTGAAATTATTAGTTTGTTTTTTTTTTTTTGAGACAGAGCTTCAAGCTGTCCCCCTGGGTAGAGTGCTATGGCATCAAAGCTCACAGCAACCTCCAACTCCTGGGCTCAAGCGAGTCTCCTGCCTCAGCCTCCCAAGTAGCTGGGACCATAGGCGCCCACCACAACGCCTGGCTATTTTTTTTTTTTTTTGGTTGCAGCTGTCATTGTTGTTTGGCGGGTCCGGGCTGGATTCGAACCCGCCACCTTATGTATATGTGGCTGGTGTTGAGCCAGAGGCGCCGAGCCGAAATTATTAGTTTTTTAAAGATATAATTCACATGCCATACAATTCCCCTTTTTAAAATGTATGATTCAGGGCGGTGCCTATGGCTCAGTGAGTAGGGCGCCGGCCCCATATACTAAGAGTGGTGGGTTCAAACCCCACCCTGGCCAAACTGCAACAACAACAACAAAAAAAAAATAGCCTGGTGTTGTGGCAGATGCCTGTAGTCCCAGCTTCTTGGGAGGCTGAGGCAAGAGAATCGCCTAAGCCCAAGAGCTGGAGGTTGCTGTGAGCTGTGATGCCCACAGCACTGTACTGTGGGCAATAAAGTGAGACTCTGTCTCTAAAAAAAAGTGTATGATTCAGTGGTTTTTAATACATTCACAGTTGTTCAACCATCACCGTTGTGTAATTCCAGAACGTTTTTATCACCCCTAAAAGAAGTGTCTTCCCCATCAGCAGTCACTCCCCATTCTTCCTCCCCCAGCCCCTAGCAGTCATTAATCTACTTTCTGTCTCTATGGATTTGCCTGTTCTGGACATTTCTTGTAAATAGAATCATATGCTGTCTGACCCTTTGTATCTGCTTTCTTTTCTTAGCAGTGTTTTCAAGGTTATGCATGTTATAGCACATATCAGTACTTCATTTCTTTTTACTTACCTGTTCATCAATTGATAGACACTTAAGTTGTTTCTACCTTTTGGCTATTATGAATAATACTGTGAACATTTGCATACAAGCGTTCATGTGGATGTATTTTTTTTTTTTTGAGACAGAGCCTCAAGCTGTCCCCCTGGGTAGAGTGCTGTGGCATAGCTCACAGCAACCTCCAACTCCTGGGCTCAAGCGAGTCTCCTGCCTCCGCCTCCCAAGTAGCTGGGACCACAGGTGCCTGCCACAACGCCCGGCCATTTTTTGGTTGCAGCCATCATTGTTGTTTGGTGGGCCTGGGCTGGGGATTCAAACCCACCACCTTAGGTGTACGTGGCTGGTGCCTTAGCCGATTGAGCCATAGGCGCCGAGCCAGAATTCTGCTTTTTCAAAGACGTTAATCTCATGTCTGTACAAATTGTGTCAGATGCTATCCATTGATTGATGAAGCAGCATTCAAACACTTGATTACTGAGAAATTAAAGAGAGAAATGAGATGTATTCTGTGGGAAAAAGGAGCCAAAAGAGGCGTTTGTTTTCTTCCTTTTATAATCAGAAAAATAACAGCTTTGTTATATTGTCCTGGGATTCAATCAATAAACAGGAAACAACTGCTGATGCTGGTGAGAAGCTGATGCCAACTTTGTACTTGGCAATATCCTTGAGTATGATTTCAGAGGTGGGATGGCTGGGGTCTAACATTCAAGAGAAATTACGGGTCTTTGTCTACTTCAGTGGTTCTCAACTTTCCTAATGCCATAACCCTTTAACCATATAATTCTTTTCATTGCTACTTCATAACTGTAATTTTGCTACTATTATGAATTATAACATAAATATCTGATATATTCAGGATGGTGTTAGGAGACCTCTGTGAAAGGGTCATTCAACCCCCAAAGGAGTTGTGACTCACAGGTTGAGAACCACTGGCTGAAAGGATGCTGATATACTTAAGTACACAGGTGAGGAAGAGAGATGAGCCAGATGGTGAATCTCAGCCTATGGAAGAAATAAGAAAGAAATGAATTACAATGGAGGTAAAGGTCTGAAAAAGGGCAACAAAATGTTTTACAAGTTGTGTTTTAACCCCCCCCTCTCTTTTTTTGCAAATTAAAATTTGCATTCCTGCTTGAGGCCCATAATCAAGGGAGGAGAGAAATGTTTTTTGTTGTTTTCTAGTGTCTTAAACTACAGAATTTTCTGGCCTTTCTGTGGCCTTCACAAGGTGGCTGTGGCTGGAGATAAGGTTGACTGAAACCACCAATTATAGTTAAACAACAATAGCCCAAAGTTATGACATATGACACTGGTCATGTAGACCTAAGCCAAACTTCTACCCGCTCCCTTTTAAAAAGCCCTATATTTCTGCTTGAAGACAGAATGAGACACTAACCCACTGCCCTCCTCATTTGCTAGCAAATTCATAAACTTTTCTTTCCTTTTCCTCAAACCTCTTGTCCTCATTCTTTGTTCTCATTGATTCAGGCTTGGGGACAAGTACAGAACTTTGAGTAACAGAGTAAGTTGTATGCTAGCAGCAGTGGTCTATAATGCATTTATGTTTTATATATCCGGCAACCTTGTTGAATGCTTTTATAAGTTCTATGAAGCTCAAATATGTATACACTCAGGTTTTCAATGTAGATGACCATGTAACTTGCAGGAAAATGGCAATTAGTATCTTTCCTTTCAATCTTTATATCTCTATTACTTTCACTGTGTTATTGCTTTGGTCTTAACATTCAATAAAGCACTGCACAGCAGAAGTAGTAACACATAGCTAAAATTCTTTCTTGGTGACTTTCTGAGTTCCATTTTTAAGCAAGATCCTAGCTACAAAGATCTCTCTTGGGGAGAAAGCTCTCTCTTTCTCTCTCCCAAGGCTATAAGGAAAACTACCCTTTACTCCAGAGAAAGAACTGTATATAAGGCAGTCAATACCTTTCCTTACAAGACATTCAGTAACACAAGAGACTCAAAGAATTATCTCTCAGTACCATCTTTATTTTTATAACATTATCTGCTATTTCAAAACACATACAAAAATTCTATTTTTGTAGTTATTGTTAAATAGATGTATTGCTATGTTTTATGAATTAATTTGTGCATACTTGACTCTGACACTTTGTTCCTTCCTATTGTGTTCATTGTTTTTGCTGAAGTATATATAGGGTGGTATTATCTGTAAGACTCTATGGATAATAAACTTTCCAGATGCTTCATTTTTTTTTTCTTTTGAGACAGTCTCACTTTGTCACCACTGGTAGAGTGCCATGGTATCATAGCTCCCAGCAACCTCAAACTCTCAGGCACAAATGATCCTCTTGCTTCAGTGTTTTTTCATTTTCAGTAGAGATGGGGTCTCACTTTTGCTCTGGCTGGTCTTGAACTGAGCTCAAGTGGTCTACCTGCCTTGGCCTCCCAGAGTGCTAGTATTACAGGAGTGAGCCACTGCACCTGGCCTTAGATGCTTCTTTTTTAAAAGATGATTCTTCCTTTGTAATTTGACTGGTGATATAGTTTTGTCAACCCAAATAAATGACTGAGGCAAAAATCTCAATCAATAGAGGTTTATTCATCTAAGATATGAGGATGCACTTGTGAAAAACAGGAATGTAAAAACAGGCTGGACCTGTTTTTCTGGAGGGAAGTTGGAAACATCAGCCGTTTAAAGGCATGCAGAGAGAAGGAAAGGGGGGGGTTGCTAATAAGGAAGAGGTTACATTCTTGTGAGGACCAAGAATTGTACATGTTATGTAAAATAAGGAGCAAAGGAAACATCAGTTATGTACATGTCCCTAGGTAAGGGGAAAAAGGTCTGATTCTGTCTCATCTTCAGTTGTTACCTGTAAGATAAACTGGTAATGCATAACTAGTGTAGAATCTAACAGGCAATAGTTTTTGGGGCTAGACATAGGTTTAATTTGCCTGTCCTTGCTTATGGGAGGTTAGCAAGAAATTTCTAATTAGGCATAAAAGGAGGTTAAAGGGGCTTCAGGAAGGTGGGAGAGAATTACAGCTTCTGGGACATGAAAGTTGGAAAGAACCCTGAAGTGAAATGAGGAATTTGGGGTGGGTGTGACCTAGACAATCATGTATGTGCTGTTCCCATAAAATATGACTTTTAGCCTATGGCCCATGACTTCTAGCCTGTGAATGATCTCTCCCCCCCAAACAAAGATAAGGATCTGGGTCACAGAACAATGCCTACCATCATTGCTACGAACACCATTAAGACTAACAGACACTATTATACTGTCACTAGTAAAATAAAAGTTAATAATTATTGATACAGAGTAAAGAAAATTGGATTTATGTGACCACTGAGGTAATATACTGCCAATGAAACCAAGACAGCACTCCTGAAGTTCTAAGGGGAAGCAATGGGAATTCTTATGGATAAATATAGGATGAAAGTACTTAATATTAGTGTATTGCCTTTGTGTGGTGGCTTGTGAGGGGGACCCCTTTCCACTCTGCTTGGAAAATCTGTGCTTATGTTTGCTTTATTTTATTTTATTTTTATTAGATCATACCTGTGTACATTACTGCATTTATGAGGTACAATGTGTTGATTTTATATACCATTTGGCATATTTACATCAAACTGGTTAACATGGCATTCACCTCACTTATTTAATTGTGGTGTTTAGACATTTATACTCTGCTATTAATATATTTGATGTGTACCCTTGCAATATGCATGGTAGGTGAGGACCAATTACCCTCCCCTCTCCTTGCCCTCCTTTTCTCTCTTTATTTCTGGGCTATAATTGTATTATATCTTTCACATGAAAGCGTGGGTCTGCTTTACTTTAAATAAAAGTTATATTTCATTTTCTGCTATACTGGAATCCCAGGCTGCCTCGCTGTCAGCTCCCCCTGTTTCTTGCTCTCCCTTTGACTTAACCCAACTTGCTAATTCTGCTGGACTAATCTATCAAGGTCCTCTGAACAGCTCAGGGGTGAATTCTTACCTCTAACAATTTCCTTGCTGAACAGTTCTGTGGGGCCTTCCTTTAGAGGTAGCTAAGGCTTTACCTTCTTTTTTGCATAAATTGAGAGCATGGCTTTGAGACTCTGATACACTTTTTACATTCCCATTCTTAGAAATCTTTTGGAGAAAGCGTTGTAAATAATGTGAGTTGATGGTTGTGATTTGTTATTTTTTAATCAAATCCCATGTCATTAGGAGGGTTCATTTTTAGGAGACCATGTCCCTGGGAGGAGAAAATATTAGTCAGGATGGGCCAGTGTCAAAAAACTGTAGGTAAATAAAACTCAAAAATGACCAGGGGCAAGGCTAGCATCTAATAATAAGTTCATTACGTATATTTTTTAAAAAATTAATTTTCTTTCTCTAGTTTCTCACTTTTATTACAGACAAATCATAGCAACACCAATTTTATTTGCAAAATAAATTTTAGTCTCATACTTGGTCTGATCATTTGCATAAACCTCAGTAAGCATAATCATTGGCCACGTAGGCTTTCTTTCTTTTAAGTGACTTTGCTGGAACCTCTTTTTTCTCTTAAAATATCTGAAAATATTAAAAACAAACAAACCCCTGCATCCAGTTTTTTTTCTTTATGTTTTAAATATAGAATTGTTTCTCTTGCCTCTCTGGTGGCTTTAATTACATACATTGATTATAATGTCAACTCTAAGGAAACCTATTTTTAATAAAAACGTAGGAAGTCAAAGTAACTTTGAACTGTTATCAGTTTCCAATTTTATTAGTATGTCTAAACATACTTAGCCTTCTATATCATATGAAAATAAGATTTTCCTGGGGCAAACAGTTAATATTTTTTCTTCAGAACTTTTTAACTAAAGATAACTGAGATTATTTAACCAAGGAAATAAGAGTTGTCTCCAAAGAGGTAGAAAACCATTTCTTTTTTTTACCAGATCTAGAAAAGCCACAACAAAAACACTTCAAAGAAAGATGTCTCGGCAACCATAAACTAGGCATAACTCATGTTTCTGTCCAGCCATATTTTTTTATGGTCTCAGATTCTAACTATTTATACATGAAAGTCCAAAAGCCTCATGAGCCTCTCACAGGTGGAAGAAAACCAGAAATGAAAGGTTGTGTGTGGAATAAATGGGAAAAGTTACATAAATTCAAATCAGACTTAGTGCCTGATGGGAAATTAGACCCAGAGAGTTAGGGTAAAACATACTGGGCTACAAGGGGAATCAGCCTTTGCTCCCATTCCCACAAGAAGTAGAATACAAAGGATTGTTGTCTTTTAGGTCAAATTTTGGGTTTTAATTTTGTCTGGAGAATTTTTGAGGCTTGCCATACGACAGTTCTGTGTCCTTCTTCTCATTCATTTCCTCTATTGATACAAAAAGGTAACTTTTTAGAATCATTGTCCCAGAAACAGATGAAGATAGTGGTGACAAGGGAAAAATCATCTCTGGGAGGAGAAAAAAGGATAAAGAGATAATGAATTTATATTACAAAGTACCCAAAGTTACTCTATTAGGTTCTAGTCGTAGAAATCCTTGTTCTCTCATCAATTAAAACAGACAAACAGTGATGTTTAACATCTGCTCAACTGCATAGTACACAGGCAGGCCAGGCAGGGTCTTTTGGTTGGTGTATATACATGTATATAGCTATTGGGAAGGTGATTTGTATTTTGCAATGCGAGAAGGACATGAGATTTGGTGGGGCACAGGAGGAATAATACAGTTTCGACTTCATATCTCATGCTAAAATTTGATCTCCAGCGTGGGGCTTGTGGGGAGGTATTGGGTTTGGGGGGTCAGATCCCTCATGAATGGCTTGGTGCCCTCCTGGTGATAGTGAGTTCTCATTTTATTAATTCAGGGGAAGCTGGTGGTTAAAAGAATCTGGCACCACCTCCTGCCTCTCTTGCCCCCTCTCTCACCCTGTGAAACCCCTTTGCCTTGATTGGAAGGCCCCGAGGCTCTCACCAGATGCAGACCCTGGTGCCAGCTTTGTACGGTCTGCACAACCTGGAGCCAAATAAACCTTTTTTATTCATAAATTACTCAGTTCAGGCATTTCCTATATTGCAATGCAAAATGGACTGATACAACTGGATATTAAATTCTGGACTGGTAGTGTTTTTACTTAGCACCTTAAATACGCGACATTGTTTTTTCTGCTATTTACTGTTGCTTACACAAGTCTGCAATCAGTGTTATTGTCATGACTTTATAGGTTAATTTTCTCTTTGGTAGCCTTTAGCAACCCGATCTTTGATCAGATCTTTTTTTTTTTTTTTCATTAACTTGGTGTACCAGTGTCTCACAGCTGTGTTTGCGCTGACATGATGTGTCTTGCTGAGTGGTGATCATTATTGTTGTGTGTTTTTCTTTTCTTTTTGTTGAGATAGAGTCTCACTATGTCACCTTTGGTAGAGTGCTATGGCTTCACAGCTCACAGCAACCTCCAACTCTTGGGCTTAAGCCATTCAATAACTGGGACTACAGGTGCTCGCCACAACGCCCAGTTATTTTTTTGTTATTGTTGTTGCTTATCATTGTTGTTTAGCAGGCCTGGGCTGGGTTCCAACCTGCCATCCTCGGGGTATGTGGCTGGAACCGTAACTACTGTGTTACGGGTGCTGAGCCAGATCAGATCATTTGGATGAGAGCTTTTAAAAAAGCATCAGTCTTGGCATCTCTGTGGAATTCTTAATCTGAGAAATCAAGTCTTTTTCAGTTCTGCAACATTTTTGGCCATTGTCTATCTTTGAGGCACCCCTTTTCCATTTCCTACTCTTTTCTTCAGAAAGACCTATTAGAAAAATATTAGTGATTATCCTCCTTATTGTCTAATTTTTTTATATGTTTTTCATTTCTTTATCTTGGCCTTGCTGTAGGAGACATTGCAATTTTATCCTTCAGTTAAACTTATTTTAACTTGAATTAAGTCCCCCATTTAGCCCATCTGTTGAGGTTTTCATTTTAAAGGACGACAATTTATTTCTATAATTTCTATAGTTTATAACTATCTGCCTTTGTACCTCTGTTTCACACCTTCCTGGTTTCATTTCGCAAGTGCTGATTTCTCTTTGCCCTCTTTGAAAATTTTGAACTAATTAATTTCCAAAATCATTTTTATATAATCCTTTAACCATGTTTCTTTGGCTATCCAGTTACATATGTATCTTCCCATTATCATTTATCTCAATGGACTGCTTTTATATTTTCGAATTCTTGCCTAATTTTGTCTCCTGGGACTTGATATTCACCCAGGTATCGAGCCTCCTACCATTTGTGGGCTGCAATAGTTAGCAGCCCCCAGGCCTGCTGTTTCTGTCAGTTCCCCAAACTTACAGCCTGTGTGTGGTCTCAGCTTTCAGGAGACATTTTGTCTCATCTTTTTCTCACCTCTGCAGAGTCAAACTTTATTTATGAAAAGTTTTATTCCAAGGGTTTTCTCTGTTTGGCTTAGAACCCAATTAGGTACCTTTTATTTAAAAAAAATTTTTCTTCTTTGTGATTTTAATTATTTTAAGGAGAAAGTATGTTGTCTCATTGTGCATTTGATCAACCATATTTAGCTAAATTGCTCCTTAATGAAGATTTGCAGTGAAAAAATATATAATAAAAAGATAAGAGTTTGAGAGGAAAACTGGTAAACATAAGGATTTCAAAAAGAGAGGAGATTTAAATGTGTTTGTGGAAACAAATAACTGAGGGACCGGAGAACAATCTGAAAAAAGGAAAGAGAGAGGGAGGATCGTTCAGACAAGTGTGATGGTGTCACCAGTTCAAGGTGGGGGGGCGATTGCTACACTTGGAAGATGATAACACAGGGAAGCTATCCAGTGAAGCTTTCTGAATGTCTGTGCATCACTCCCCTGGGATCAGGCTAAACCATGGCTGGATCAACCCCTTAGAGGTAGAATTTTGATTATGTCAATATGCTTGCAGGTAACCAATCTCTCAGGGATGAACTCAACCCATTCAACCCACAAGAGCTTGGTGTACAAACCAGTATGATAGTTTTTTATAGCCTTTTTTTTACAATGGGAACTATACATGGTAAGAGGAGTGAGATATTTCTGTCCTCTTCTATGACAAAGTTACCTAAGAAATCAAATTGCAAACAAGTTGGTTAATGAGCAAAGAAGCAGAAGAACAAGAGTTAATTGGATGATTTTAACAACTACTAAGCTACATGGGGATGTACCAATCAAGTTACTGGCTAACTTAGTCCCATGTGGGGCGGAGACAGCTCTATGGCATAAGGTCACGACTGCTCTTTGACATCATTTTTATATGCTTCCTACTAAATGTTCTTATTTACATATTGAAACAATGATGAATTATCACAAGCAGGACTATTTCCACAACTACAGATGCAGTCAGCAACACCGCTTCTTACTGACCCATTTGTGGACGCGTTACAATAACTTGCCTCATTTAAACTTCACAAATATGTGATGTATGAACCTTACTTTGCACATTGGAAAACTGAGGCCTAGAAAGATTTGATACACTGAACAAACTTATACAAGAAGTGGTTCAGCTGGGATTTCAACTTGCATCTGTCTCTAAATTCCGTGTCTTTATGATTCAGTTGATTAACTGTAGTCCTAGAGAGGCTAATGATTTTCTGAGAGGACAGTAAAGGTACCAAGCCCAGACGATCCTGAAACACTCAGACTCTCATTACTGAGGGACATTTCTTGTACAGATGGCTAATCTCATTAATTACATTTCTCTCAATTTCATTCTCAGCATGCAAACTTCAAGTGATGAGGAATGCCTCACTGACACCCCCATCTGCCTTACTAGACTGAACACACGTCTGTAAGCAAAATAGACTTGACTTCTAAAAGGAAAGCCAGGAGGGAAGGAGGGGAAATGGGTGCAATGATCAGAAAGAGAAATAGGGAAGCCAAGGAAGATTGGATGTAGTAACTTCTGTGTAGCTAAGAACATTCTTTTGCTCAACAGTGAAAATTCCATTTTTAGGGTCCGTGTCTTTAGTGGTATGGATGACCAGGTGATAACAGGGAGGAAATAAACTAGAGGGGAGAATAAATCTGTCGGGCTCCAAGAAGCAGAGTCACACAGTCTAGGGCTGAGAAAGTTGAGTAAGTAGCTCAGTGAGTTTACGATGGGCAACAAATTTCTATCCTTGGGTTCAGAACAGAGATCCGGGCTGCTTTTGGCCACAATTTGATACTTGCAGTAAATGTAATGAATGAGATGGCCTGGGCAGAGGGCAGACCAAGAATGCAACGGGATGGGGTAGAATCCTGCAGATGCTGGAAGGGTCAGGCGGAGGAAGAAGAACCAACCACAGAGACCAAGAAGGAGCGTGAGAAAGACTTCAGACAAGCGCAATTGCAGAGACGGCAGTCACTGTTCACGGTGGCGCACGTCGTCTCTGTGTGGCCTTTTAGTGAGTACACACGTATCTGGATGAAATAAATGGATCAGTGATTGCATTTCCTAACAAATCCTTTAAGAAACTTGTGAGGCAGTCCGGGAATATCTAGGAAATACTCATGTCTTACTATTAAGGAGATGTAGACCTAGCCTCAGTTTTTAGACATTCAGTGTGATTTTGTGACTTCCTTTCTCTGAGCATCAGTGAATATGAAAGGAGGGTTTTATGCACAGAGGGGCACTATATAAAAGGGGCTTATTGTTTTCTAAAAAGTTTTTAACGTCAGAAGCTCATGTAGATTTGAACTTCATTTAGACTCAGATTTCAGAGGCTAATGTGTGTTATAAATAAGATGAAAGTGGCGATGATTTCTGACTTAGAGCCCTAACTAGGTTTCACATCTATAAAAGTTTAATTCATACATAAATTACATTTGAGAGAATATTTGGTTCACTATTATCAGAGATAACAGTTCTGCATTGATACCTATTTTTTTGTAGTATTCATTTTGAGGATAATGCTGTGAGACAAGTCCAGGGTTATCCTTCTGGGGAGCTGTCACTTATGTTATTAAAAGTAGTAACTTTCTTCAGGCCTGTAGTCCTAGCACTCTGGGAGGCTGAGGCAATTGGATTGCTTAAGCTCAGGAATTTGAGACCAGATTGAGCAAAAGCAAGACTCCCTCTCTACTAAAAATAGAAAAACTAGCCTGGTGTTGTGTGTCATGTTGTCCCAGCTACATGGAAGGCTGAGGCTGGAGAATGTCTTGAACCCAAGAGTTTGAGGCTGCTATGAGCTATGATGATGCCACGGCACCCTACCCAGGATGACAAAATGAGACTCTGTCTCAAAGAAAAAAATAACAATAATTTTCTTTGTAACATAGCCTTTGTTTAAAATGTCTATTGTGTGATATTAATACCGCCACAGTACCTTCTGTTACTTTAGTATTCTTTTGGTTTATCTCTCCCTATTTATTAAGTATAATACTTCTATATATTTGAGTATTAAATGTATTTTATGTAAAAACAATCCATTTTTTAAAATCCTATTGTAGAACTTCTGTTTTCTTATGCTTGAATTTAATCCATATGTATTTCTTGTGATTACTGATTTGAATTAATTTTGATTGTTAGTTTATCTCTTCTATTTGCCCTGGGTTTTTTTGTTTATTTTTATTTATATCTCTTTTTGTCTAAAATCTTATTTTTGAATATTTACTTAGTTTGTATAAAATGATAGACCTTTTCCTGTTGTCTTCTGGCCTTTTTGGTGATGTGCAATCCTTCCAATTGTCATTCCTTTATAGGTAATTTCTGTTTCTTTCAGTTGCTCTTAAGATTTTCCCTTAGATTTTGTATCTTGAAGTTTAATTCAGATGTGCCTTGATATGAATTTATTTTATTTTATTTTTATCCTACTCATGGCTTATTACCGTTGCTTAAATTGTGCAATGCTATTTTGTTCTGGAAAATCATCAGCTACGATCTTTCCATATCTGCATTATCATCAATTTCTCTGTTATTCTTTTTGAAACACTTATTTGGAAGTATGTTGGACTTTCTTAGTTTTATTCATCCTGTCTTCATCTTGTATTGATACTTTGGATTTTTTTTAATAGTTATGTGTTACACTTCTCGTAAAATTTTCCAAACTATTTTCCAATTCATTGTTCCCTTGTTGGCTATGTTTATGGGTATGCTTTACCTATTCCTTGCATTTTAGACTTCAGTGATAATTAAAAATAAAATTTCTAGAAATGTTTGATCCTTTTTCTCATCTGCTTTTAAAAATTGTATTAATACTTTTGTTAGTGCTTTATTTCATATTATTTTTAAAACCACTTAACTACACTTATTTTGGAGTCTTCTATATCACTTTCATATTTTAATTAGCATGCTAATTACCTTGTTGTATGCTGACTCTTTTTCATAGTGAACAATGTCCTTGTACGTTGTGGTTTATAATTTGTTAGGCTTATTTTACCTTCACAACAATTTATCTATGGGAGTCCTGGGTGACTTGCATTCTTCTAAAGTAGCCGTGTCTTTTTGTTTTTATTTGCTGTGTCAGAAATACTAGTTGCACTTGCCCTAGGATCAGTTTTGTTGAAAATTCATTGCCCACATTATCACGCACCAATTGCGTACAACACATTAGATCTCACACCTAATTAGATGTACAGTTTTAGTTTCTCTTGGGAAACTTAATTTTTCCCCACCCAGAGTTTTGAATAGACTACGCGCTTCCTTGCTAGTTCTAGTCCCATTTTCATGGAAAACATGGCTATGATAGAGCCCGACTTTATTTAAGTGTCTTATTTCGATATTTTGTGTTCCTGGTTGAGTGTCTAAGGTCTAGCCTGATGCTGTCAAGCTCTGCACTGGGATTTGATGAGCCCCCCTACCCCTACCCCCAGTGGCAGAGGTATCAACTTTTATATTTAATCCTTCACTCATGAACTTGGTGTTTCCTCTTTTCAAAGATTAGTTTTGTATTGTGAAAATACTATATTTACCAAGAATTTCTCTACATTTGAAGTGAAAGTAGGACGGGCCTCAGGTGATACAGTCCTATTCCCAGAAGAGACAATATGCAGTAGGCTAACTTTAATTAATATGTATCTTTGAAAAAAATAGATCTATTTTCAAATATTTTAGAGTTTAGTGCCTTCATTTAGGTAATTTATTTTTCCTGGCCCAATTGTTTTGAAACATAATGTAGCTTAACATTTCTGGAGTAGGTTTCAGGAATATATACATGGCTTTATTTTAATGGAAAAATTTCAACTTTAGTAAGATATGCTATAAAAGTTGCATCAAAACTACATACTTTGGCACAGAATGTGAGTGAAGGCAAATTATTCTGCTGTTGTTTTTTAAATCTTACCACATTAGATCTTCCTGGCAATGTGGCCCTGCTCCTTATTCCCTTTTCTTTTTCTGTATTCTAGTAACGCTACATGGTGGTATCTCTTTATCTTACTCTGCTGTTTCTCATCCACGTGACTCTTGATGTCCCTTCTTACTACAGTTTTGTTCATCATTTCCACCCTGAGCACTTGAAAACACTTCTACCCACCCCACCCTGGCACACCCTTGGTATGCGGTGCTGCTCTGTGGAGGTGGCTGGGACAGCCCAGGTGTTTTCTCAGGGAAGCCTGAATAACTGATGGGGACATGAGCATGAGCAGCTAGCATTCTCTTGTGGTTGAATTGTGTCCCCTACAGAAGATATGTTGATGTTCTAACCTCTCATATCCACAAATGTGACATTATTTGGAAATAGTGATGTTGTAGATATAATCTAGTGAAATGAGGCCTTTCGGATGGGCTGTAATCCAGTGTGACCAGCATCCTTATCACAAGAAGAAAATACTGTGTGAAGATGGAGACTCACAGGGCAAATGTCGTGTGATGACACAGGCAGAATCTGGAGAGGTACAGCTAAAATCCAAGGAATACTAAAGATCGATGATGGCTTTTTCCAGAAGGTAGGAAGAGGAAAGGATAGGTGCTCTCCTACAGGCCTCGGGGAGCACGGGCCTGCTGCCAGCTTGATCTCGGACTCTGCTCCCAGAACCATGAGCCATATCTCTCCGTTGTTTTAAGCCACCCAGTTTGTGGTGCTTTTTACAGTAGCCTGAGGGAGAAGATGCTGGTTGCTTGAGGCAGAGCCTTTATTTTTTTTCTCAGAAATGAGTTTTGGAGTCTCTTTAAGCCTTTGCGCATGGTGAAGATCACGAAATCCTGACATCAGATGTGAAAAGCTTGTAAGATGACTAAGTCTCACCCTCTGTCTTTGTTCTTTTTTTTCTTCAGACCCAGTCATCTTTCCACATGCCACATGAAGGAATCTTCTAATTCCACGAGCAGGTGCAACAGTCACACTTGTTTCTTGTTTCTTCACTCAGAATGGATCACTCAGGGTCATATGCCAGGTTACCACCTGTCTGCCCCACTGAGGCTCTTCCTACCCTTCATCCTCAGGGGTCAGCAAGAAATAAAAGGCTGAGATAGTTTTTTTTTTTTTTAAAGATGACACAGCTTCTTATATTTTTCCCATCAAATTTTGTCTTCAGTAAGATATTTCCCGCCTGCACATCTGTCTATGCTTTATTCATGATGAGTTAAACAAGAGTAGCCACCCGTAGCGTCCACCACCCTTTCTAAAACAAACACAAGTGTGCACCACCCCTCTGCAGCCCTTTTTGTAGGTAACAGCTTCATAGACCTCACTGCTCTCTGGTAGAAGGGAACCTTTTGGAATTGCTTTAAAATGCCTGGGAGAGGAGAAAAGGCGAATCATCCTGCTCTTTCTATGAAGGTCAGACTGACTCCTGCCAATGATCGCACTTACTTTGTTGGGTTTTTTTGAGCAAGTAAAAATATATACCTGATATCTTTTCTCCCAGTGACCTGCCATCTGTCCACCTACAGCTTTGTATTTCTAGTGACTTCTCCTTGTTGCCTAACCCACCTACCTGCCCTCACTCAGTTTCTACAAGAAAGACATGCATAAAGGATGGACCTGCTCCTGAGAATACTAAGAAGTGCGGATGAAGGGAGGCAGGGCAGGAAAGGAAAGCTGTGTGAGGTTTGGGGGAACCTGGGGGTGTTCAGAGGGACGACAGCAGCTCGTGGGTCCAGGAGCACAGCCCTCTCTCTCCCTGCCCTGAGCTCTAGCTCGTGCTGAACATGGGCTCCTGGTCCAGCTCCACCAGCCCTCCTGTCCCCTTCTAGAGAAACTTGTTCCAATACCCTTTTAGAGGAGCTCATATTAGCCCTTTTATGCTGTGTACAGGTGGCACTAAGTGATGATTAAGTTTTCAAAGACTTTCTCTTTGACATGGGTTCAAAGGCTATCAGGGGTGTCCAAGCTGCAGCCTGCACGGCCATGTGGATTATGTGCAGACTGTTTTATTTATCTGTAGTGTTGGATATCACAGAATTATTCACAGATTTTTTTTTTTTGCTAATCAGGTTTCCTTAATGTTTGTGTACTTAATGCATGGCCCAAGACAACTCTTCTTCCAACGTGTGGCAGAGAAGAAAAAAGGTTAAGGTAGGACCCCTCTATTTGACTCTATGAGCTACAGTTTATTTAACTTCTTTGAGCCCCAATCAGTTTCTCTGTAAGGTAGGGATAATAATACCTACCTTGCTGAGTCTGTGGAAGGATTAAATGATATAATGTTTATTCTTGACCTTGAACACTCACTCACTACAAAGGGTAATGTTGTGTTGTTATTGTTGATCTATCTTTGATAACGTTTGGCTTCCTGCTCATTTCCAGGTGAATTTCAATATTCTGCCTTCGAACAGTTCTTATGTTCTGTCTGCCCCACTGTGGCTCTTCCTACCCTTCATCCTCATAGGTCTTGGGAGTTCTTATGTGGGTGCTTTTTTTTTGAAACACTATTTCCAATGTGTAAATTGGAAACTGAAATCTTTGTCTATATATGAGCGATTTTTCTGCCGATTTCTGAGATTTCTCAGACTCTATCTGTCTTTATGAGGGAGCCCTGAAGGTGTGGAAGGCAGCTTGGCTCTTTCGGTCTTTTGCGTGGCTGGGATCCTTGTTGAGAAGGGAGTGCAGAGACTGCCTTGGCAGGCAGTTAGGACCCTGGCTGGGCTGGGGCTGGGATTTATGCAGGGTTCCCCAATTCAGGGCTGGACAGGGAACCCCCATTTCTTAGGCCTGGACAATTTCATGTAAGCAGCCCTACCAGTTTGTTACCAGCTGGAGGGGCTGTATTCATTCATTTGTTAATATACTCATTAACATTGAAAGAGGGTCTTTGGTCTACCAAATCCCGACCAAATGTAATTCTCAAGACCTTATACCCCTAGACAAAAGACCCAGGTGGGAGACTTCGCTGGGTCTTTCCCTCTCCTGGAATCTCTGGTGCTTTTTATTCCTTCTGTATTCCTTTCTATCTCATAAATCCTGTCTCACCACTGATCTATGGTCTATGGGCTTATTCTTTGGATCCTTGAGACCAAGAACTTAACTGCAGAAAGAAATTCCATCAACAGGATGAAGGGCAATGGTGCCACAAGAAGGCCTTGAGGAGACAGATGTCCAATTGCTGAGATGCTTATGAATGCCTGTCCCCCCACACTTCTGTGAAGTCAGTATTATACTCATTTTACAGATGGAGACCCAAGGTGCTGAGCTTGCTTGCTCCAAGGTCAGCCAGCCAGCTAGTTGGAAGAAAAATGTGATACCTTGAGAATTCCTCCATCTTTCCCCAACAAGGGGATCTTGCTTATGGCACTTAAGTAAATGACTCTATGTAGCCCCCAAATTAATTTAAAATTACACAGAAATAATAACCCTATTTTTATACTGGAGGAGAAATTTCTGTCTTTACATTGACAATTTTGAAAATGGTAGAGTCATGAAGTAAGTTTCCTATTCTATTGGTTTTTATCTGATGAGCAGAAATGCCAATTTCATTGATTAGTTGGATGACCCAGAGTTTATCACTTGTAAAATTTATTTCCTTTTATTAGATGACTCTTTCTATATCCGTTAGCAGGTTTTTATGAAGGCTACGGCTTTCTCCCATCCCTTTAATAAAACTGCTTTTGAAATACATAGCTGGAGAAAGCAAGTGGGAATTTCATCTTCAGATGTTATTTTCTTTCTGCCTGTATTCAATCAGGGCTTTGCTGGTTTGTTAACTTCATCTCGTCACAGGATGAAAGTGAAGTCACTCTATAAAATATGTCGTTGATCTTCCCTAACTCTGAAAGCGAACATGAAACATTACATGGCCCCTACATGGCTTGGAAAAACGTCAGGGACAAAATCCTAAGAAACAAATTGTATTTGATCCCTTATCCTCACTGTCGCTGTGTGGTGTAGTGTGGGCAAAAGAGCACACAGTTTGGAATCGGATAACTGACCTAAATTTCAGAGCCACCCCTTGCCAGCTATGAGGAATTGGGAGTCACTTCTTGAGTTTTTAGTTTCTTGCCCCCAAATGGTAGTGGCCGTAAATTCTATCTAATTGGCTTATTAGGAGGAACAACTGAGATAACATATCATCTTGGTCTGTTGGTGTTGCTGTAAAGAAATGACAGAGGCTGAGTAATTTACAGAGAGAAGAGCGTTATTTGGTTCACAGTTCTGCAGGCTGTACAGGAATTGGGGGCTGCTTCTGGTTGGGGTCTCAGGGAGCTTTTATTCATGTGGAAGGGGAAGAGGAAGAAGGTGGGTCATGTGACAACAGAAGGCGGAAGAGAGAGAAGGAAGGGCATCAGGCTCTTTCAAACAACCAGCCCTTGCATGAACTCAGAGAGAGTTCCCTCATTACCAGGAGTACTGGCACTGTGTTGATCAGGAAGGATCTGCCCCTGTGACCCATACACCTCCCCCAACTCCACCTCCAACATCAGGGATCAAATTACAGGGTGAAATTTGGAGGAGACAGAGCCAACCTATATCACATGCGTAGGAGAACTTTGTAGATTGCATACTGTGATGGTTAATTTTATGAGATTTGGAGGGGACAAAGCCAAGCTATAGCACATGTACAGGAGAACTTTGTAGATTGCATACGGTAGTGGTTAATTTTATGTGTTAACCTGGCTAGACCATGGTACCCAGCTATTTGGTCAAACATTATTCTAGCTGTTTCTGTGAAGGTATTTTTTTTTTTTGATGAAATTAACATTTACATCAGTAAGTAATTTGAGTAAAGTACACTACCCTCCATAATGTGGGCGGGTCTCATCTATTTTGTCGAAGGCCTTTACTAGAAAGCCCCAGAAGAAGAAGACATTCTGCCAGCACACTGCTTTTTGATTTGAAGTGAAGCTCTTCCCTGGATCTCCAGCCTGCTCGCCTGCCCTGTAGGTTGTGGACTTGCCAAGTCTCATGAGCCTCTTTGGATCTCAGTCTTTCTCCATTTCTCTTTCTCTTCTTCTCGTCTTCTTTCCCTGTCTCTCTTCTTTGTTTAGTTTCTCTGGAGAACCCTTACTGATATACATAAACATAGAAAATATTTTCAATAAGTGCCTATTTTATTTATGAAAAAGTTTTAATATTCTTTCACTTTTTGATTTCTATTTCTGGAAAGGATATATGATTCTTTCACAAAGAGTTATTGAAACGTAACTCCTCTTTTTTTTCTTATTTTAAATTCACTAAATGTCTGTCCATTTAGGTGAATTTTCACAATTTTATACCATAGCACAACCTACTAATATCATTATGTAGGACATTTCAATAACACTGAAATTCCCAGCGGTTCGTTTACACTACATTCTCTTCACTAAACTCCTGTTCCCAGGAAACCACTCAGTTACTTAGCATCCTTACCATTTTGCTTTTACTGGACTTTGATAAAAAAACAAAATCTTAGTGTACATAGCCTTTGTATTTTGTTTGTTTTCACTTACTTTTGAGAGCTATCCATGCTGTTCTAAGTATCTGTACTTTGTTCCTTTTTTATTGCTGAGTAGTATTCTGCCATAGGAGAATAATCACATTTTGTTTATCCATATATCACCTAATGAGTATTTGGATTCATTCCATTTTTGGCTATTTGCACACACAGTTTTTTTTGGACATGTGTTTTCTTTTCTCTTGGGTAAATATACTTAGAAGAGAAACTGCTGGGTCATAGAGTTAGTAGTATATCTTTATCTTTCCAAGAGGTGGCCAAACTGTTTTCCAACATGCTGTGAAATAACACATTCCTATATTCAGTGATTTATGGTTCAAGTTGCCTCCCATTCTTGCCAACACCTGGTAATTTCAGCCTTTAAAGTTGTATCTATTCTAGTTAATGTGGAGTATCTCATTGTGGTTTTAATTTGCATTTCCCTAAGGTTAATTATGCTGAACATCTTTTCCTGTGCTATTTTCTGTCTATCTATGTGTATCTTCTCTGTTGAGCTGTCTTCAAATCTTTTACTCATTTTTAAAAAAGAGGTTGTGTGTTTTCTTTTTATTAAGTTGTAAAGGTTCTTTATGTATTCTGAATACAATTCATTTATTAAAACTATGTTTTATAAAGAGAAAAGATTATTGTTTCCCAACTGAATTACTTTAACGCCATTGTTGGAAATTAATTTGCCATATATTGTTATGTGGAGTCTGTCTAAACTCACCACATATCTGTATGTCTGTCTAAACTCACCATTCCTTTCCATTGCCTATCTAAGTTTACACTATATTATGCTCTTTTGACTGCTACAATCATCTGAGTATGTCCCCCAACTTTGTTCTTTTCCCTAATTGTTTTGATTTGTCCATGCAAATTCGGTAATCAGATTGTCAATATCTGAAAAAAAAAAAAAAACAACAAAGCCTGATGGGAGTTTGGATTGCATTGAATTTATGTAAATTAGGAGAAATTACCATTAAAATATTGAGTCTTCCGATCTATAAACATGAACAAGCCTTACCTTCTCATCTATGAAAGTATTCTTTAATCCCCTTTAGCAATATTTTGCAATTTTCAGGGTATAGTTCTTATGCATATTTTGTTAAATATCATAGTTGTGATGCTATTGTAAATGGTACTTTTAAAAAAAGTTTATTCTTGAAATAGTTTTACTTTTATGAAAAAATTATGAATATGGTATAGTTTCTTTATAGCCTGCATCCACTTTCCCATATTATTAACATCTTACAATAATATGATATCTTTATTATAGTTAATGAACCTGATGTTCTTTTTGTATTCTAGAATCCCATCCAGGACACCACATATTTGGTCATCATGTTTTCTTAGACCCCTCTCATTTGTGGCAGTTTCTCAGACTTCCCTTGTTTTTGATGACCTTCATGGTTTTGAAGGGTATTAGTGAGGTGTTTTGTAGAATATCCCTTGACTGAGATTTATCTGATGTTCTCCTCATGATTAAACTGAGGCTGTGGGGGAGGAAGACCACCGAAGTAAAGTTCATCTTCCTCACCTCATTTTGAAGTACGTGGTATCATTTTGATCTAATATAATGTTTACTTTGATCACCTGACTAGGGTAGTGTTTTTGAAGTTTTCCATTGGAAAGTTATTCCTTTTTCTCCCTTTCTATACTGTCCTTATTGGAAGGAAGTCAGTCTGCATAGACCACATATAAGGAGTGGGGAGTTACTGTCCACCTTTCTTGAGGGTGGAATATAAACATAAATTATTTGGAATTCTTCTGCACAGGAAATTTGTCTCTTTTGTGCAGTTTGTTTATTAAGTCATTTCTTTATGTTAATATGAACTCATGCATATTTATTTTATACTTTGGGTTATAATCTAATACTACTTTATTCTGGGGCTCAATTTGTCTCAGCTTTGACTGTCGGGTAGCTCTTCCATTTAGCCCCATGCTCCTTTGCATAACCCCATCGTTGCATATTTTGTTGATTTGTTTTGAGCATCTCCTTACCTCTGGCAATACAAGGTGCTCCAGGCTCATCTTGTGTATTTCTTGTCCCTGTCCTAGAATATGCCATTTCTCTAAGGAGATTTAGTTCCTTTTGTTGAAAAATATTAGAAATAAAATCTGTGTGATAAAAATGTTCTATTATAATAAATAGTGTATTTTAAACAACTAGTTTTCAGTATAAGAAATAGGCATGCAATTGTTATTTGTGACTAGGTCTTGAATCTTGTGACATGGTAGAACTCACTTATTAGATGTAGTCTCATTTTCTTAGGTTTCTTGGGACTGAGTACATAACCCATTATGGTATCTGGAATGTATATATTTTTCTTTCTTCTTTTCTAATCTGTATTTTTAAAAAAATCTTTGCCTTGCCTTATTTAATGTTTAGGACTTCTATATGATGCTTAATGAGAGTGGTTTTATTTATTTTTTATTTTTTTTATTTATTTATTTTTTTTAAATTTTATTGAATGGTAACTATGTACATTAGTGCACTTCTGGGGTACAGTGTGGGGTTTTCGCATGCAAACCAAAATACTTCCATCAAACTGATCAACACAGCCTTCATGTCATTTTCTCAGTTACAGTTTTAAAACATTCTGATTCTACTCTTAGAGAGTTTCACTTGTACCCCCGTAAGATATACCTCAAAAATGGTCCCTCCAATCTAGGGACAGTTTCTGTAGTTTTGTAGGGCTGCCTCTTGTCTCTTAAGGACGCCCCTCAGGCCCACGCCCAGCCTCAGGACCTGCTAAACCGTGCTACACATTTTTGGGGGTGCTGCTCCCCAGGCTCTGTGCCCTTTGAGAAGCCCCAACTGTCTCCCAGGCCTGAGCAGCAGGGCACAGGTCCCCCAGTTCTTTCTCCCATATTTTGCCTCAGTTTTTTAAATGCTGCTGTTCCTCTCTGCTCTGGAGAGTTGGGGACTTACAGTGGCAAAGGCTTCTGACACGTGAGATCAGTTCCTCTGTGGGGAAGGTGTTTTCCCGTTTTCTGAGGCACACTCTGCCTGTGCCCTCCAGTTCCCACGTGATAACCACAATCACAGCATTGTCAATTCTTCATGGAAACGTTCCATGAGGTGAACCCTCTGGGTTCAAGTCCCACCTCTGCAACTTACCAGCTGGGTGAGCTTGAACGAGCTATTGTTTTCTCTATGCCTCGGTTTTTCTCATCTGAAAAATGGAAATGAGAGTGGCATGAGAATCAGGGGAGTTATGCTAGAATATACGCCCTTAAGCAATGTTGGCGATTATAATGATCCCCAGGCTACTACAGTCCTGGGGACCTGGCCCTAATCCCTGGTGTTGGCTGCTTACAGGAAATACTGGATATTCCAGTCCTCTCCCTCCTCCATAGCTGTGTGATCATAAGCAGAACACAGACGACTGCCCCTGTTTCCTCATCAGTAAATGTGATATGACCACCCATAGCGATGGAGTTGTTATGAGAATCAAATGAAGTTGTGCAAATGAATGTGCTCTGTGTATAGTGTAAAGCTACACAAATGCTAAGTGATAGGGTACTACTGTCTAGAACAGATGAGTGGTGTGTTCTTTTTTAAAAAATAAAACCTCCTCTGGGAGAGGAATTCCAGAATTTGCCCCTGCCTTAGCCTAATGCAGTGGTTCTCAAGCTGTGGGTCGTGACATTAGGAAGGTTGAGAGTCACTGCCCTAATGCTTTGCTACCCAGAGGGTGAATAAGTTCTTTATGTTGCTTTAGTTTAATTTCTTGAATTGGTCCTATGAAAGCATGAACAAAAATTAGTCATTATTACCTCATAAGATAGGAAAGTGGGAAAAGCCAGGCCAGAGGGCAGCTTCCCAGGTAAGCACCACGTTCCCTGGTGAAAGCGACTGAACGTTCTTTTTGATTGAGGTCCCCTGATCACCAAAATGAGGACAATAAGCTTATTCATTGTTCAACAACTGCTGACTGCAGCCTCCTCTGCCACCTACCCTGCACAGGGCACAGAGCGTGGGCAGATCTGATAAGATGCTCGCCAAGGAAGTGACAGGTTCTGCTCCAAATGAAACTCTGCAGGTCCTTTAAATGCTACTCATATCATCTGCTTTAGAAGTCTCAGCTGCTTTTCCATAAGGTGCCCACAAATTAAATTGCTCAGATAGCACATTTATGGACATCAGAAACCCACAGCAACAGACAGATCCAAGTAATACTCAAATAACAACAGGCACCAAGGGCCCAGGAAATGCCACTTCCAGCTTTTGTTTTTGTTCTTGATTTTGTTTGATGTGTTTCTGGATTCTGTTGGTTAGGATCTTGTTGAATATTTTCGCATCAATGTTCATTAGTTTGTTCTTGATTTTTACTTGAATCATGCCTGCTCGTTGGTTAAATCTCAAACCGATCAACTCTGTGAATGAAGGATGTCCCTGGGAAATCCAGAATCCGGGAGAGTTGCCATATTGCAAGAAATCTCTGGTTTGAGTCTTCTCTCCAAGCCCCTGAACTCTGCTCCTCCCCACCCAAGAACAAACCACACTGGTGTACTTTCTCAGGCCTGCAGAATGTGTGAGGAACTGCCTAGTCCTACTTATCTCAACAGAAGCAATATGCCCACACCTTAAGGCAGGGAAGGATAGTCACAGGTAGGGGCCATCCAGCCTCCAGAATCTTTTCTGGGCAGCAACCCCCCAGGGAGCCGCAGCCCTCTGGAGATCACACCATCCTTGCTCTTCTGCCTTCCAACATCCCAAGAGCTGAACTGGGTGGACAGCACATGCCTCACCTTCACCAGCCCTGAGGTTGGAAAACTTCCAGGCTCAGCATACCACAGAAGCAAGGAGGCCCTTCTGCCTGAAAACACCATGTCTGGAGTCGAGCCTCAAAACAAAGGTGCTTCTTTAACTGGCTGGTAGTGAGGACCTCTGTCAGCCATTCTGTGGGGCAGCAGGTGCGTGGGTACTAGAGGCTTCATTACAGGACAAGGGTAATTACAACCACACAGGGTGCTAGAGGCTTCATTACGCGACAATTCAAACCCAGCCCTGGCCAAAAACTGCAAAAAAAAAAAAAAAGAAAGAAAGAAAAGAAAAAAGGAAAAAAAGGAATGGAAGAGGGCACACTTAGCAAAAGCAAGTAAAAAAAAAATCAATTTTGACTGTGATGAGAGGAAACTCTTTCCTTTGGAGGCTGCTACCAACAGGGCACTATCAGAGTTCCCGTCTCTTGGAGAACCAAGTGGTATTTTGCAACATGGGCTATGAAAGACATATAACTTGTGACCTGGTAATCAAATCTCTAAGAATATAACCCAGAGAAGTAATCCAAAAGAAAAAAGAGAAGGACAGACTCTACCTAAAGATAAAAAGAAAATTTAAAAATACATATCCTATACATACACATATGTGTTTTAAAGTTCATCATGGGATGAAATTATAGATATATAAATATTCAGGCCAAATACACAGAGGATTTTTAGGGTTGTGACACTACTCCGTACAATACTTCAGTGGTGGATATGTGTCATCAATATACCTTTTTGTCCAAACCTACAGAATGTACACTACCCCACCCCACCCAGAGTGAACCCTAATGTAAACTATAGACATTAGATAAAATGATGTGTCAAGGTAGGTTCACCAATTATGAAAAACGTACTGCTCTGGTATAGGGCATAGACATCTTGGGCTGAAATTATCAATGTAGATGTATAGATTCAGATAGTCAACCTCAATATCCAGGAATAGTGAAATGACCAAAACCCTAAGATGTCACTACAGCGACTCATTCTGTGGCCATTTCAGAGGTAAGATCGGGATCTAGGAGGCCAGGCGCAGGCCTTGGCTCATGCCTGTAACCCTAGCACTCTGGGAGGCCCAAGTGGGTAGATTATTTGAGCTCAGGAGTTCAAGACCAGCCTGAGCCACAGCAAGACCTCATCTCTAAAACAAATAGCTGGGTGTTGTGGTGGGTGCCTGTAGTCTCAGCTACTCGGGAGGCTGAGGCAAGGAATTATTTAAGCCCAAGGGTTTGAGGTTGCTGTGAGCTGACGCCATGGCACTCTACCAAGGGCCACCGAGTAAGACTCTGTCTCAAAAAAAAAAAAAAAAAAAGAACAGGATCTATGGTAATATATGGATAGATACACATAAATAAAAATTATGTTATGAGGATAAGCAGGACACAATACAGTACGCACACACTGATGTGAAAATGTGTACGTGTGCAATTTCAAGGCTCAGAGATAAATTTGCAAAGATGTAAATAGTCGAAACTTTAACCTCGTTTTTTTCCTGTCCAATATTTAGAGGCACAATAACAATTTTGAATTTGAAAAGAGAACTGAGGATACAGTATAGTCGGAAAGAGAACTTAGAGGGTGCAGAAAGTGATTACAAGCAACAAAAACTAAAAGCCAATCACGGTGGAGTAAGAATGGGGACCATCCTGGTTCTCACCCATAGCCTGCCTGCCCTCCTGGCCTCCTGGCCTCCACCCCACTGGTCGTCAGGACACTGACTCCGCCCTCTTTTTATTTGAGGATTTGCATTTCTAATTTGTCTTTTCTTTTTCCCCCTCTTGTGTTAAAAAGACAGAACGCCAATGGAGACTTTCTGGGCTGTTCCCTGGGCTGTCTTCCCAGCTCCCTCCTTCCTACGATGCCTATGCTGGGGGACTCCAAAGCTTTCCAAGATCTCCACTCCACATTTTGTGGCCCAGGCTCTTTCATGGCAAGCGTGTGAAGGGAGAGAAGGCACACTCCGTAGCCCCCGAGTCCAGATTTGCCACTGGCAGCAGGTCCCTGAGCCCCAGATCCAACAATAGGCTCCCCTGGTCCAGCCGCAAAACATTTATAACCTCTCCAAGCAGTCCTCTGGCAGAGACAAGTACACCGGGAGCTCAGGAAGCTAATGACCTTGAAACTATCCATTTATCTTGGCCTTTCCCCCTCCGTGTGAAATGCCACAAAAACTGCCAGTCTCTCCCTTTCTCTCTGAAGAAGAATGACTAGAGCCAGAAAGCCATGCTTCTCCCTTGCTTTTTCTCCTGGGCCAGGCCCAGGGTTGGAATACCAATGGGAACCAGAGAGGAGAGGAAATCATTCTTGATCATCCAGTCTGCCTTCCAGAATCCTCCAAGTAGGGGACAGAGCTCACCTGAGTTCTGCTGCAAAGCCTAATGTTTGTCAGCTTCTCCATAAATCTTCATAAGTAGACAATGCTGATTCCTAACAATCCTCCTGCCTGGAGCCAGGGACTGGTGACAGCTCTTCCAGCTCGAGCTGCCCTGGCAGCCAGCAGTGGACAACACAGCTCCCAGCCACCTCTGCCCTCCCACCAAGGGTAGGAGGGGGAGGGCAGCCACCCCGAGGAATTCAAGCTTCTGAAATCAATCGTTCTTCTCAGTGGCCCGGCATCTGCTTCAGCGACTGCCCTCGCCCTGGCACGGGGACATCGGCTTCCTGCTGGGCCTCGCTGAAGCCAAGAGCTGGCACAGCGAGACTCCCCTTTGTTTATGGTGTGGGCCACTTGGGTGTGAGATGTTTCCTCTCCTCTTTCCTGCAACCCTCAATTGGATTTGGGTTAAACAACAAATTCATAGACTATGACTGGGTTGAGAAGGCAACTTGTCTCCAGCCTGGAATACAAACCCACAAACAAACAAACAAGACCAAAATCAACAAAGGAAAATAAAAGTTCCTGTGCATTTGAAAAAGGCAAAGCTGAATTTAGGGTGAGGAATTTAGGGTGATGCCTTGCCCAATACCTGCATCTCCCATTTTATGAGATCATTTTCCTTGATAACTCCAAAACTGTATTTCTCTCCTTTAGCTGAATCACATACCAGGGTCACAGTGTTCTTCCCATATCAGAGTCAGCCAAGGTTCCCTTATCATTGGCCCTTTTTGGCATCTCATTTCCAATACCTTCCAGAAGGACATTCTGAGAAAACATCTTGAGAAGGAAGGAGGGGCTGATGTAATGGTCTCCCATTTGAAACGCTAATTTAGAGCTCTCTCTCCAGAGTTGTTTTGTTTTTTGTCCTCCCCCCACCCCCAGTCTGGCTTCCAGGTTAAAAATATATAATTTTCAGGTAAATCCACAGTTGTGTTTAAAATTCCCAGGCTGCCTTGACTACCTGAAGAGGTAGGTTAGTTTGTTTGCTGCTGTACTCATGTGTGTGATGGCTAAATTAATCCTTCCAGAGGATGTCTGAATAGGTTATTATAAGGTGCTTAGAGATTTGGCAGGCTGAGCCCCATCTTTCTTTCAAGATGTTAAGAAAATAAATGTAAATGCTGGAAACACTGCATGTGGGGCATCTGCTGTCCAACTTTATAATTTGAATGTCAGCGTAATATTTAGGAAAAGTTAACCATCAGAGCAAGGACACGAGATTCTCGCTGGAGTTGATTCTTCTTCAGAACCTCCATTTAGTTACATTTGGTCCTAGGGGACTTGAGGCTTGATCTCCTTCCAGTTCCCCAGCGCTTTTGTCTTGGTTTAGATTCTTTTGTCTTCTTTCTAACAAAGAAAACCAACTTGACCTATTTTGAACCAAGAGGGGAATGTATTAAAAAGTTACTGAGGTATCCCAATGGAGCCTCTCCAGGAGCACAAAATAGGAACTGGAAGGATGTCAGGGATTCAGGCTGTGCTCTTGTTCTGTCTGTTTTTCCTCTGTATTTACTGTTAATTTTTGCTCTTCTCCAAAGGTTGGCTTTCTCTGCTGCTGCTTTCACACAGAGTGGGATAGGGGGACATGTGAAAACCAGCTCCTGAGTTTAAAATGACTCCTAATTCCATCTGTGGGGAAAATGCCCACCTTTGATACTGGATTTCACTTTGGCAATCATATGTTTCACATATATTGGCTCTTCCTTGTTGCCCCATCTGCACAGTTTGTTTACCATGTTCCTTTCTCAAAGCATCCTGTTCTTGTTAAGTGAATTTATAAGTAGTTTTCAACTCTCGCTGGAGATACAAATGAGATGTTTGTGTTGTTTATTATTTGGTTTTCAATTTTATCTTGTATGATCTCTCTCTCAAAAAAAATAATTCCTGCAAAGAAACTGGGTGGACATTAAAGTCCAAGCTGATAATGTAGAGAAATTGAACCCCAGAATGATGATTCTTCATCAAATACATTTTAAGGGAAAAAAATTAGTGATGACCAATCATATCTGTCCAGATGTTGACCCCAGAAGTCAACATTTCAAAATAGGGATTTATATCCACTTTAAATGTTAGCTAAGAATGGCAGTACATGCATAAAAATTGTAAGTAAATACACATATTTATAGATTTCTTGTGCACATTCAAAAATATTAAACTGATGAGCTGATAAAAAGAAGTTGGTGACTGCTGAGTCCCTGTTTGGACTAAGGGCCATGGAGAGCATCTAATCTTCTGTTCTGGGGCCACCTGGTTGCACCAGAATCATTGCTAGTGGGGAGCAGTGGTCAGGTGGCCCAGATGCAGCCTGAGGTAGCAGTCTGGAGTAAGAAGCCATTTAACTAATCAGGAGACTTGAAAGCTGTTACTGTTCTCAGAGCTAACTGGTTGATGATGCAGAGGACTGCTACCTCAGGCTGAATCATAAAGGTGCCAGGTTATCTGTTCCATTAGCCCACATCCTTAAACTAAGACTAACAATTATTGTGATAATGAGGAGAAAGGAGCAAAGTACAACTGTCCAGTGCCTCCACAGGTGTTTAGCCTCCAACTACGATCCCTCGATCCCTCGTGGTCCTCCAGCAAATTCCTTTCTAAGAATTTTTCTGCTGGCCAGGCGTGGTGGCGCACGCCTGTTGTCCCAGCGCTATGGGAGGCCGAGGCAGGCAGATCACCTGTGCTCAGAGGTTAGAGACCAGCTAAGACCCCCCTGAGCCAGTTGAGCCAGCGTGAGACTCCGTCTCTACTACAACAACAACAGGACAACAAGACAGCCGGACCTTGTGATCCCAACTACACCGGGGGGCAAGAAAACACTACAGGAGGAAGAAGTAATAAAAAAAAAAAAACCTTCAAAGTAATAAGTTGAAATAAAGCATTGAAATAAAAAAAAAATTAAAAAAAAAAAGAATTTTTCTGCTTTTCCACAGGCCCGGGCATGTTCTCAGAGTAAGGGAATTCCATCTAAGGCCATGTTCCTCGGGGAACACATGAGGCTAAACTGCCATGTCTGAGTGTGGGGGGCTGTACCCCTTCAGGAAGCATTTCTTGTGATGAGGACTAGACTGCCCATAGTCACACCTTCTTGTCTCTTTAGGATGGTAAAGGAAAGACTGATTCCAGAAGATTGGCATTCACTGGGAGCATTCAAAGTATCTATGCAATTTAGAGAAAAAAACGTGTCATAAAATATGATATTCATTCAGAAAAAAATTAAAAGTACACATGTGCAACATACAATGTAAGAAATAATTAAATGAACCTATTGTACCCATGACCCAGGCCAAGAGTTAGAGAAGGTTGAAGCAGCTGAAGTTCCCCACATCTTTCTTAATCACATCTTTCTCCTACCCTCTGTGAATTTTCTGATAATCCTTTTCTGGCTTTATAGATTTAACCCTTTCAGATGGTTTGGCTTTACTTGTTTTTGAATTTTACATCAATGAAAATCATAGCGCATGTACTCTTCTGTCTTTTACTTTTTGTTCAACCCTGTTGCAAATACTCAAATCTATTTTTATTAACAGTCAGTCTTCCTTGAAGGAATGTCCAATTTATTTATCCACTCTTTTGTTGACTTGCTTCTACTTTTGTGTTATTATAAACAAATCTGCCTTAAACATTCTGGTACATAGATCCTCATATGCCCATACCTGAGTTTTTCTAGACACAGCTCGTGGTAGTAGAGAACTGAGTTTTAAGTGATGTAAACCATCAGCTTACTGGATAATGCCAATTTGCTTTTCAAAGATATTATCCATTGACACCATCCCCTCACTAACAGTGAGTGAGACTTCCATTATTAAATACCTTTGCCAATAGATTTGGCAAATATTACTGTTAAACACGTTCTTGTCAATCTGATGAGTGTTATCTCTTTATGGTATCTCTTTGTGTTACCTTTTTACGTTATCTCTAATGTTATCTCTTTGTGGTTTTAATCTGCATTTCTCTCATGACTAACAAAGGGCTCTTACACCTATTGGTTAACCATGTGGATTTTTTTTCCCTCTGGTAATTTGCTGGGTTTGGCCACTTGTTCTATTGGATCAAGTTTTTCCTCCTTGATTTGGAATGGCTCTTTATAGATTCTTGATTCATTACAGTATTTGTAACATAACATTTGTTATCCCACCTTGTGGTTTGACCTTTTATACTTTTTGGTGAACACAAGCTCTTAATTTTAATGTGATCAAGTTCATGCATCTTTCAGTTTTGAATCTTTAGGAGAGACTACCTTTATTTCTTATGTGAAGATGTTCTATGCTATCACCCAAAAGATGATAGTTTTACTTTTAATGTGTACCTGGACTTCACCATTGAAAAATATTCCTCTCCCACCAACCTGCCATGGACCTCTACCATATGTCAAGTGTGCAGGTCTATGCTTATTCTTTCCCTGTCCTTTGTATTCTGTTCCACTGGTCTACTTGTCTACCTCCAGGGTACTATCACACTATTCTATAATTTAAAACAAATGTCGGTGTCTGGTAGAGCGCATCCTCCTCCTTCAATATTTTTCTTTAATAAGAGAGTCTGGAGGTATTCTTTGTATTTACATAAACATTTTATAAACAACTTGTCAAATGCTATAAAAACAACTTGCTAAGATTTTCATTAGGGTTAGGACACACGGGATATGCAAATCTGAAAATCAGCTTGGGAAAATAAGTTATCTTTCCAATATTGGGCCTTCCCATTCATAAATATTGTATATGATTCAATTCATTTAGGTTTTCTTTAATAATTTCTTTTTTAATATTTTACAATTTTAAAATACTGTCCATAGAAGTCTTGCATCTCCTTTAAAACATTTATGCTAGTTGTTTCTTATTTCTAAAATACAGCTCATTGCTGATTTATAGACAAACAACTGAGTTTTGTATATTGCTATTATATTCAGCTACCATGGTAAAGTCTCTTATTAATTCTAGTAATTTGCTAGAAAATTATTCTGAATTTCCTGTGATTGCAAACGTATCTTTTTTCCCCTTGCCTTACTGCACTATCTAGAACTTTACCATAATATATAATGTCCCCCATTATAATTTTGATGCCTGTGCCTCCTATCTTTGCAATACTGTGAGCTCAGTGAGGAATGGATCTCTGCACAGAAGTGGTGTTCAGGAAGCATGTATTGAATAGATAGTTGAATGAATGAGCTTTTCCCTCATCCAGATGGCTAATTATAATAGAAATCACAAGTTCTCACAGAGGCAGGGGACAAGTTGAAAACCTAGGTTAGGAGTCAAAATCAAAACCAGCAGAACAGAACATACTCCCCAAGACCAAGATGAAGGTGCTGATCAGCCAGGTGGAAGGACGTAAGCTAGGCAGAGAAGGAAAGAGAATAAATAATTTTCTTATGCCTCAGGCTGAGCACTAGGCACTTTAAAATTCATAGTTCTCCTGCCTCCCATCCAAATTCCATGTGATTATGTGCATGTGTGTGTTATTATGCTACTATTGCTCTGATCTGAAATCCAAAATCTTGGCCAAGCCTGGTGGCTGTAATCCAAGCACTCTGCCAAAGACAGGAGAATCCCTTGAGGTCAGGAGTTCGAGATCAGCCTGAGTAAAGTGAGATTCCATCTATACTAAAATAGAAAAATAAGCCAGGCATTGTGGCAGGCACCTGTTATCCCAGCTACTTGGGAGGCTGGGGCAGGAGGATGGCTTAAGCCCAGGAGTTTGAGGTTGCTGTGAGTTAGGCTAAGGCCATTGCACGCTAGCCTGGGAGACAAAGTGAGACTCTGTCTCAAAAAAAAAAATTAAAAATTAAAATTAAAAAGCCTAAATTTTATATGATCTGACCACCTGTCCAGCCCTGGTCTTAAGATATGTTACAGGTTCCTGTCTAGCTTCTTTTCAGTTTCTAGAAAACTCCAGGCTTTCTCTTCTCTTAGTGATTTGCATATCTACTTCTTCTGCCTGGAAAGCTCTTTCTGCCCCCCACCTCTGCTGGCCTCTCCCTGCTCAAATGTTAGTTTCTCAGGGAAGCCTATTCTTATTTTTGCCATATTGCCTAGCACTCCAGAAAGTATACTATTAAAGTACTTGTACTTTTCCTTAATAGCTCTTACCACAATTTAATTTTTGTCCTGTATTATTATTTGATTAACAGTAATCTCCCTTCTTGATTGTAAACTCCAAAAGGGTGCAACTGGGTCTAGCTTGTTTACCTCTGGGTTCCCCAGTCTACTGTGTTTCCCCGAAAATAAGACGCTGTCTTATATTTATTTTTTCTCAAGAAGACACACTAGGGCTTATTTTCAGGGGATGTCTTGTTTTTATTAAATATATTACCACAATCTACATTTATTCAAATACAGTTAAGTCATCTTCTTCTGAAACCTGACAGGGGGAGCCGCACTTGGTGGTGGGGCTGGCGCTAGTGATGCGTGAACTCCTTTCCCCTAGCCGTTTGCACGTGCACAATAGGATGCCTAGGACTGTGGTTACCACCCGCACACCCATGCAAGTGTGAATGGCTCAGAGAAAGGAGCTGTAGCAAATAAAAGATATTCCAGTCTTCCTTACCACTCCGTGCAGAAATGCAAGGCATGGCTATGCAGATATGTACAGCCACGCCCATCACTAGGTCTTATTATCAGGGTAGGGCTTATATTTAACAAGGGCATAGAAATCCTGCTAGGGCTTATTTTTGGGGTAGGTCTTATTTTCGGGCAAACTCAGTTTCTAGCCAGTGTCTGGCACTAGAAGGCTGATAATAGCCCTTTCCTGACCTAAAAACTCCAGACCTTCACTATGGCATTTCCTTCATGAAAGCACCTCTGGGAAGACTTCCATTTCTCTGGATGTTCCCTCTCTGCTCTAGAGTGCTCTGTCCTTGATCCTCTTGTTCCACCTAACCATGTCCAGCCCTCATTACTTCCCTTCTAGAGTGTGGTCTCCTAAAGTTCAGCTCACCTTGATACTCTCAGCACCTGTACAAATGCCAGGCACGCAGTAGGTGCTAATGTGTGTTAGCCTGAGTGAATGAATAAATGCAAATGGATAATAAGTAACCAATGTATCGTGCGTGTATACAAATATTGGAGAATTTCTTACCACGGGGCAGTCTTTTAAATACACATGACTAATAGCAAGTTCTTTACGATTTTTCAGTAATTAATCTGCCTTGGAGAGGACCTAAGATAGTCACACCTTATACTGGATTCCAGGCATAGTGTATGCCTATCTGGATGTGTATGTAATATCTCATATATATATATTTTTTTCTTCGTAAAAAAACTTACAAAAATAAAGAAAATGTCAAAGCCTTTTAAAGGGCGCGATCACGCTGAGTAATACAACCCTTCCCTGATTTTTACATTATTTCAGCATGAGATGTTTTTATGGCTCTTGCTAAAAATAAAAGACATTTCAGAGTTTCTCAGTAAATGAAGCACTGCAGACTCTTCAGTTTTGTTGTTTCCCCTAAAATTAATATAATTAATTAAAATCCAATGTTAATCTGATTTACAATCTGTGAGTCAATGAGTCACAGAATCTTATGTTAATAGGGCAGCCCAGCTTTCCTGAGCTCTCAGCAATAAACGGCATCTCAGGAAAGTGCCAAGAGGAACCAGGGCGAGACACAGACCCTTCTCACCTGGCCATAACATATTTACATTGTGTTTGGAATAGACGGGTCTGAGAGTCATTTAGAAAGACAACTGCTTTTATCAAGTGTAAGAAATTAGTTTAACTGAATTTAAATGTAATTACAGGAGCAGCTGGTGAAGGCTAATTTCTGTTCAGTCTGGTTCCTCAGGAACTGCACCCCCATTCTGTTCCCTGGGAAAGGATCAAGTGTCAAGCTTTAGAGCACTGATACCGACCTTCATAGCTTGGCCTTGGCCTTGGCCTGGCATCAGCGCTCTGAGCCACAGAGCTTACCTCCATCCACCCCTACCTCTTCCTTGGGTGTGAGTGTCATGTTGACATCTCTTAGGAACATTCCAATGTGTATTGTTGTGTGGATGGGCACCTGATTTAGCATCCAGGGATCTTCTGGTTTAGGGTGGTGTATCCCTGCATGATGAGGAAAATTACTGACTTCAAGAACTGGAGGGTTCTTTTTTTGTTTTCAGAGACAGAGTCTTACTCTGTTGCCCTGGATGAGTGTCATGGTGTCATCATAGCTCACAGCAACTTCAAACTCTTGGGCTCAAGTCGTCCTCTTACCTCAGCCTGCTGAGTAGCTGGGACTACAGGCTCCCACCACCATGCTTGGCTAGTTTTTTCTATTTTTTAGTACAGAAGGGGTCTCGTTTGCTCGGGCTGGTCTCGAACTCCTGAGTGCAAGCAATCTTCCTTCTTCAGAGCGCTTAGGATCACAGGCCTGAGCCACCACAATCAGCCAAGAACTGGAGAGCTTTTAGAACTGGGGCCAAACTGCTCACTTTATGGCTGGGAGCAGAAGCTTTGCATGGGAGGCATACTGACATCCAGGCCAGGGGTTCTGACATCACTCATACCACACAACCTCACCTGGAGGGTTAACAATCACCCTCCTTCCGCCTGGGCCAATGCTCCCACCTGTGAGGGTTGCCTCGAATGCGCTGGACTGTACACACACGTATTCAGGCCTTCTTATTGACCCTGCCTTTCCTAAAGTATTAATCTGTCTAGAATGCAAAAGACTTTTCAGTCATTTATACAGCTATTTATCGAGGAGATTTTCATAGACAAAAGAAAAAAAGAAGAATACTAGAAAACTGGGGGGAAGTAAGAGGAATGAGGCAGCCTCACTCAGCCAGCCATGAGGCTGAGCCGGTTTCAAGTTATCCCCAGGGTACTGGGGGTGCCTGGGAAGCTGTCATAGCTTCCTGGGTTCATCTCGGAGCTGGTGGCTCAGGATAGGCCTAGGACTTCCTTTCTCATGGGCAACCATCCTGGAGCCTCAATGTATCAGAAGGGCTGTTATGCCCTCAGCAAATCCCCAGATGAGAGCGTGCAGCGTCAGGCCTGGGAGATGCTCAGAGAAGTTGTAGCCTCTCTGTTGCAAGTGGGTCTCCAACCTGTAGGGTGGCACCGTCTGGTGCTGGCTGAACGTGGGGAATCCCTGCCTGGTCCAGCCGCTGGCTTCGTGTCTGCACTTTTATGCTTCCTAAGTGGTACAGTGGGTGTTAGGATGGAGAAGCACAGACTCAGTCCATCCTCTGCCTCCAAGCAATCCCACACCGAACCGAAGGGCAGCTTTATCTCACATTACCTTTTGGAAACTCTCAGCAATTATTACATAATGACTCTCAGGCTTGGGCGTGAGTGGTCTGGGGAGAAATCAGGGGGTGCAGGGTAGAAAGGCCTTCTGTTTCCTTACTGTCCTCCCCACCTCTGGGCTGCTGAAACCCCCTTGACCTGCACCTAGAGCCTTTTTGCCACTGGTCTTCCCCTATCCTTCTCCTCCCCTCAGTCTGGATAGGATGAGACAGCCCACAGAATTCTACTTCCAATGACCCAAGAATCACCTTGTTCTGGACTTCCGCCCAGCCCCGAATGTGAACAGGGAAACTACAGGTGGTCCCAAAAGTCACCCCTAAAGTCCACCATACATAGGGAAAATGGAAAATTATAGGTATTTACAAACTATTCGTTACAAAAATTTCTGAAACATTCACAAAATATTCCCTACATGTTGGCCATCTCTTTGTAAAATTTTGTAATAAATATTCTGTCAACAAAGGTACATTGAGCTCCAATTCCCATTTTCCCTACATAGGGAGAGTTTAGGGGCAGCTTCGGGGACACAGTGTAGATTGAGGTGAGTGTGAAGGGCAAACGTGGGGGGAAGAGAGGTCATGGCAGCCCAGTCTGTCCGGGAGGGGGGTGAGGTGGGGAGAGGCGGGGAGGGGACGGAGCAGGAAGGACAGGGTGGACTGCAGAGGGGAATGAGAATGTTCCCGTGTGTTTTAGCACCTTCTCTCTTTCCTGAATCCATGGTTGTCTCCTGGAGACTCGCTCGCTGTCCTTACAATGCACCATAGGTTTCCTGGTGCTGCCAGGTCCCCTGCCGGACACCTGTAGGTGGCAGCTGACTTGGCCCAGAGCAGGGTCAGGGGAGAGCATTCTCCAGCATCCACTGGCCCTCGCTACATCATCCCCCCTCATCTGCGCACTCATTCTTCAGTTTTGATACAGGGAAGCTCTGCCCGCTCCCTTCCCTGTGCCTGGGCACCTCCCCAGCTTGGGAGGGGGCCACTCTCCCTGCGGTGCATGTGTGTCTGGATGCTCTGATGTGTGCGCAGCTTGTATGCCCTGTTGGGGCCACAGGGCCTCACTCCTACACCCTGGCCCTTCCAGAAAGAAGCTTCGTGGCTCTGCAGACCTCTCGCCTTCAGGATCCCATCTCCCTCCTACCCCTCACAACTCTCATTAACTCCAAGCAGGGCAATCCCCAAAGAGGACCTAGTATTGTCCCATTTTTAATATGATTCCTGGATTGATTACCACTCATAACGTTTCTTGACCTGAGTCCCCCAAGTCAGCAGTTATCCTTCTGATGCTTAAAGCTGTGTTTGCAAAAAGCAAACAACTGATCTCGCGGGACTGAGAATCAAGACTATTATCCGAAGCCAAGGTTCCCGATCTCACTCTTGAAGGATTGCTGCCTACAACTTGGAGCTCAGGTCAGATGAAATTCAGAATCCCCTTCCTGGGGACTTGGCTACTCTTTTACTCTGCTGTGATTTATGTATCACTAGGGGTTTTTCAAACTGTTGGCAGGGGTGCGGAGGGAGGGAAATGTACATGAAGGCTAATTCATGTTAATAAATCTATGGGTGAAAATCCCATTGTAAACACCTGACACCAGAGCCTTAGTTCCCTAAGGGGAGGGAGCTGGCCTAAGTAGCTCAACGATCCTCTTCCAGTTTTATGATCCTGCTGCTATTTATAGCACCTGCCAGTCACTGAGCAGTAACATGGCTTTTGAGGAGAGGCAAAAAGGAGTATAAGTTTTTGATCTTGAAGGGCAATTTAGCTATACAAGAGATCGTAGCAGGTTCAAACCACCAAGCCCTATTTCCAGCCTAGAGCAGCCCACCAGCCCCTGTCGAATGCTTCTTTTACATGAGACAGTGACCTAACACCTGACCTTTTGTTTTGTAGGCCGTTATGTTTATATGAAAACGTGTTTATTAGTAAAGCCATTTCGTTCAACCCCTGCTAAATCTATTGCTGCTCACATTCCTTAAAGAGGCAGCACACAGGAAAACTAGAGTCACAGGGGAGAGGGGACAGAGCGCTGGGCACAGGCTGGGGATGGAGCTGTGAACTGCACACAATGGGGAGACCCCTCAGGGCAAGACCAAGGGTTCCACAGGTAAATGAACTTCACATTCAGGCCTCAAAGGCCTATAGGCGGTCGATCCCCTGCATAGCACAGGAGAGCCCTTTAGGACCAAACCAGAAAGAGTTTTGTTTTCTGAGGACCAACTTGCAAGCTCAGCCCATGTGAAATCTGTTCACTGAGGTGTCTCGGCCAGGTGGTAGATTTCTCCTGTTGTCCTGGAACTTGGCTTGAAGCGGAAGATGACCCATGTCACCTGGCGCCCTGATAACAGAGAGCAAATTCCAGCAAAAAGTGCCCATGCCTAGGTTGGCCATTACCGTGCCCAGCAGGCTGCTCCCTGCCATCTGGCCACCTTAGAGAGATCACAGCCGCTCTGCTCCTCGCCCACCTGGCTTCAGCTGCCTCCCAACCGCAGGGACAGGGACAGCATGGCCAACACTGGGCACAAACTGGGCTCTGATTTACCTGCTTTCTTGCTCCAGGGATTCTGGGACCACATCCCCTAATGCTGTTGTGCCCCAGTTTTCCACAGAACTGATGCCCCTGTCCCTTGGGGTAAGCAATCTTTCAACCTTATTTACAAATATTGAAGGATTCAAAGCGCAAATGCATTTGTGATATTTGGAGCAACTGACATTTGTCAGAGGACTTTGGTAGAGCTTTCCTAAGGCATTAAGTACAGAAAATAGGTGCCAGATATAGGAGGACGTCAGAGCAAGGCGTACACACAATATGGACATCAAGAGGGTCCCTAACCCTGACATAAGGGTGCAAAGAGGAGGTACAGAAAAAGACTCCGAGCCCCTGAGAAGCAAGCAACCTGAGTCAACAGTGCCATGGTTTTTAAAAGGGGAGTTTTAAGATAGCTGTGACGTTCCTATAAATCTAAGGCCTTCATGTATTGGTCTGTTTTCACATTGGCTTATTTCATGTGTGGATTTATAGAATCTATGTGATAAAATGCAAAAAAAAAAAAATAGAGAGAGAGAGATCCATGCAAAATCCGAGACAGCACATTTAGAATAGCAGGAAAAATCTGGCATCAGATACGTGGACTGTAGGGTTACTCAGAGAACACAGTTGAGTCACAAAGAACACGGATGCTTAAAGTGGTCGGGACAGATGATTTCTGAGCACGCTCCTCCTCACTAGTGTTGGTGACATTCATCAGTGCCCGCATGGACAAGGCGCTGGCTCTATAGGGGGTAAGATGAGCTCTTGCTTTCAGGATGCTTGGGGATTTGGGGCAACCTCTGCTAACAGGTTCTCTTGAGCCCTTATCCAAAAAGGTTCTGACATAAATGATTTAAAAGAAAAGAACGCCGGTGTCAGCAAGCGATTTGTCTGAGGTCAGAGTCCGGGTCCAGCTGGGGTCCTGGCGGCTTTGGGGATCTCCAGAAGAGTCCTGGTACCCCTGGAATCTCAAAAGAAAAGGAATTCTGAAAACCAGAATAAGGAGGGGTACAAGGAAAAGTTTTCCTACTTCCCAACGTTGGTAACACTGATAGGCAGATCAATTTTTGTTATCACTTGAGTGACGGTGGTACTGTATCATTTTGTCCTCATGCAGTCGGCTTTTCCCAAGTAAAATACCCTGAATTCAGTCTCAGCAATTTTGGAAAGAAGCAAATTATATTCCAGCACTCCGTCTCATCCTGGACCTTTTTATGGATCCCCACACCTAATTACCCAAAGGTCTTATACTGTCCACTAGATACTCAGTCTCTTCCTGTAATAGACCTTAAAAGGGTTGAGTGCTTTTTCCCTATATTAAGAGCAATCGATTAAATTAGCTAACCATGACTGTTAATCTGTACTTACAAAATACTACAGAGTATAAAATGTCCTTACCTTTCTAGGGAAGATTGAATTATTTTAGACACTTTAATGCTAGACTCTTTTTAAGCATTAAATTACTTGAGGGCCAGTAAGGTAGCTCACGCCCATAATCCTAGTACTCTGGGAGCCTGACGCAGGAGGATTGCTTGAGTTCAGGAGTTTGAGACCAGCCTGAACAAAAGATTGAGACTCCCTCTCTACAAAAAGTAGAGTCCTTACTCTAGCCTGGGGTCCTGCTCTAACAGAGCAAGGGCTGGGCACACAGACGTTGTCAGCAGAGACAGTGGGGCCCGAATCCACCACCACAGTAATACACAACCACCACACTACTGTCCCTGAGCTTTTATTTCTCATTTGTAAGGAGAAGTTCATACATCACAGGCATTTTCTAAGGACTGAATGAAATAATATATGTGAAGATTTACTGGGTGCCTCACAGTTTTTGGCGTGGTCATCACCAACACCGATGTCCCCTCTCCACCTCATCCTCATCTCCACAATCATCACTCATTCCTACACCTCTTCCAAGAACAAGCCCAGCTTTTCTCATCATCAGAGAAGGCTGCCTTCCAGGTCTATCCTGGATGTTGATCCTGGTTCTTTCACCTTGGACAGCTTGCTTGGCTGGTCCAAGCCCTACCACCTCATCTATAAAGTGGGGACGACAGCCATTTCCTCATGGGACAGCTGAGAGGATCCACGTGACAATGTGTACAACATATTTAGGGTACCTAAAGATCGGGTTCCCCCACCCTTCATCATTTCTTCTTCCCTCGTGATACAATAATAGAAGAAATGACATCAAAATGAGGTGCCACACGTCTCCCTAAATCCTTGTCATAGCTCAGGCAAAATATTGAGTCTCATTTCATCTGATTCTATTCTCTTTGGGCTCTGCTAGTTCACAATAGGTATTAATCACTTAATCACACAAGCTAATTTATACTCATCTGTTAATCAGTTAATGGCTCTTCCCTAAGAATTTACATAATGTCCTCAGCCAGAAAAAACTCACAGTCTCCTAAAGGCTCCTAGGAGCTGCCTCTGATGTGAGCGTGCTGCGTCCAGAGACAAGGCTGAGTCTAGGCCCCCACAGCAGGCCGCCCTGCCTGTGCCTGGGCCCAGGTCTGCTTGGCTGGATGAGTTCCCCGTTAGTCTGCATGTGTCTGCCTGGTCGCCTGCCCTTTCTTGCTGAGTTGTTTCCCACACCCAGCTGCACACCACAATTGCTGTCTTGCTACGTACAGTTAACACATAGCTGCACTTGTGTCCTCTTAGTGGGTTGGAGGAGGATGAGGAGACAGACAGGAGTAGAGAAACCTCTATCTTCCAAACCCAGTCTGTCTGTGACAAATGCAAACCTGGACAGTGTGACTCTGGGACAACTAGCACAAACCAGATGGATGGTCACTCCAGCCAGGAGGGGCATGCAGGATGGGAAGTTTGTGTTCCTGGGAGAACAACTCTGGGAATCCAATTTAAAAGACTTACTGCTGTTGCACATCGTGGCCGAGACACTCATGAACGTGCCCCCTTAGGACTGGTGTGCACCGTGTTGCACTGTTTTGGACATACAGACACATCACCGTTTGTTGGATGGCAACTCGGCTCTGGTCAGTCACAGGGAAGGTGGGCAAACCCTTTCAATAATGGAGGTCCCTTTTCCAACCATCTCAGCTTCTGCAGAACTATTCTGGAAAGAAGTCACATCGTGTTTTGAAGGAGGAGGGAGTGGAAGGAGGTAGGTCAAAGATTGACAGCGGCCAGGGAATGATTGACAAGGAATGTGCACGAACCTCTTCAGAGGTGAAGTGATTCTGCTTCTATTAAAACAGAAACTGCAGATTAGTTCTAGGGCTTGGATATTTGGCTGCAGCAAACATTTGGAAAAAGCACTGGCCAAAGCAGCTACTGCAAGAGCACGTATCACATTTCTGGGATGAAAAACAGTGATGTGAGGGACATCAACAAATGCAATCAGATGGGTTTGCAGTAGGAAGGCCAGAGACTTCTGCCAGGCCAGATTCTGAAGGGTTAATCGGAGTTTCCTCATAGCCCTTAAATTTGCTACTGCTGCTGCTGCTATGGCTATTTGGGGGGCCACAGAGGAGGCAGCCAAGGGCCTGGTATGGTCTCCAATAGTTCCCAGCACACTGGCTTGGGATGCAGGCTTTGGGTTCCAAGGATGGACGTCTCCATGGCTGGCCATCTGCTCAATGCTCATCACTCTCGTGTGGGAGCAGACAGAGAACATACTTAGAAGCAGAATCAATAATCTGGCAGGGAGGAAGGAGTTCACAGCTTTACAAATGAGCTCCTTAGCATTAATTAATGTATTCATTAATTCTACAATAATTTATTAAGGGTAGAGTATACGACAAGCGATGTGAAAAGCTTGGTGGGAAGACGGATTGGTTATAAAGATATAACCCCTGCCTGTATTTATGCAACCCATAGTGGGGGAGCCATGTAGATATCTAATTAGAATATTTGACATTCTAATAAATACTGTTTTTGTACGTGCATATAGAGTATTATGGAACTACAGAGGTATATGATATATGCGATTATTTGAGGAATACCATTAAGGCTTCACAGAGGAAATGGTATTAGGGCTAAGTCCTGAGGGGTGACTGGGAAATTTGAAAGCAATGGAAGAGGAGAGTCCATCTTTAAAATCACACAAACCTTCGCGCTAGCCCCTGGATGTACTCACGTAAACTTGCATTCATTATTTAGGCCTCTGTTTCTCCATCTGCAATTAGGAAAGATAAGGTCTACCTTATGAAATTGTAATGAGAATTATAGATAATGTACATTACATGTTTAGCAAAGGAATGGGCACAAAATAAGTGGTGGCTCTGTTAAATTTACCAGCTGGGCGTGCAAAGATGGCCATTTCAGATAGAGGACACACCATGTATAAAAACAGAGACATGTGAAAGAAATGGCATGTTTTGGCAGCAGAAAGCAGTTATCAGTGTTGGGAAAGGCAGCCTTGACAGGAGAAACTAATAGACAGGGCTGTTAGTTGAACAAGTCAACTGGGGTCCTTTGCAATGGGCCAGTACTGCCGTTGGTAAGCAGAGAAGGCAGCATCTTTCAGGCGTATCTGAAACTGCTTTGCCAGTCTTCCTTGATGGGTGGCTTCAGCTCATTCCTCATTTTGCCTCCTCCTTCCCCTTTCTCTGTCCATCACACTCTGAGAGCAGCACACATCTCCATGAGGCTTCGGCCATAGATGATTCTTCCTCAATCTTTACCGGCCACATCTATTCAGAGACCCATTGGGAGGCATTTCCATCACTTCTGCAGGTGCACGATGTTTGAAGAATCCCCAACGACAAAAACCCAAGCATGCACAAAAGAAATGACACCAAGGAGTGACAGCTCTTTAGACGTCAATCTCTTCAGGAGTTAATTGGACATAATAATAGTGCCAACCTCATGTGATTAAATGAGATAATGCGTGAAGCCCGTTCTAAGTGCTCAAACGCATTAGCCGTTGTTTTCATCATCATTACTATAATTTACCATTCAATACAATCAAGCACTTACCACGTACAAAGTATCCAAGGACTCCTGAACACAAAATTTACCTACAACCTTTCAGGCAGCGATATTCTGCACGGAAAAAAAAAAAAGCACAAACATATGGAAGCGATGCAATTTAATCATCACCTAATTAGCCAAACTATTTAAAATAGGCCTCGCAATGATGATGACAACATTCCCACTTCTAAATGCCGGAGGCTGCGTCTTCCCATAATTCTCTCCCTTGGAAAGCTGTGAGCCAAGTAACTCCTGGCTCATTGCTGGAGCTTCCTCTCTGTCACATTTGGACCTTGTCACTTCCTTTCTTTGTCATGAGAGGAGGCAAGGACCACGTCTGCTCACTGTCCTCATTCCCCCACCTATCCTCTGGTGGGGATTGTTTTGTTCATAGATGAGTGTGCCTGGGATAGGAATAAGAGCTCATGTTTATTATTAAGATTTACTCCATGGCAGAGACGGGTGAAGCATTTCACGTTCAATCTTCCCAACGACCCCATGAAATCAATTCCATCCGTATCTCCATTTACCAGAAGGAACCCAAGTTCTGAGTGGTTGACTAACCCACCCTACATCTCTTAGCTGGGAGATAGCACAGCCAAGATCCACACCCAGGAGATCTTGCTTCCAAGTTCCTGAAGAGTTTCCAAATTCAAGAGTAGAAATCTTAGAAGTATTAAAAGCCAGTTTCTGTCGGCTAAGCCACTTCTTACTGTTTTTTCTCCCAGTTTACCCCAAGCTTCTCCTACACAGTCTAAATCCAACCCGCTGTTTGGATAGCCCAATAGTAAAATTAGGGACACCCAAGCCAGAAAAATAAATGTTCATTAAAATATTCCTCTGAAAATATGACTGATAAAAATCTGTTATGGTAAAAGGCCCTGAGAAACTTAAAACTGGAAGTAAAAGTGACTTTGAAGTCTTTGAAGGTGAATTAAAAAGGAAAAGTGTTGTAAATATGGGCAGCGCTTGCCAGCCAAGACCAAAGCGCAGGAAGGTCAGTGGAAAGTTGTGTAGAGGATTCAGGCACTCGATAAACAATTGGACGAGGTGATTTTTATGGGCTTTTCTAAACTCTGACGTGCCATTATTCAATAAGTAACTTATTTTTAAAATTCCTAGTTCAGTGCTTTCGGTTTCGTGGAATAACTCACAGTAGCTCCACACAGTTTTGTGCGTCCATCTGCCTCCTTCATTTCCACATTCCAATTCCACTGTGCCCCAATCGCTCTGTACCAAAACCCAACACACTGGCTCCACTGTCCCCTTCTGTCTGGGAGCCTTCTCTCTATCCTCCTCCATGTCTCCTACCATTCAAGTTCAACATCGAAGGTCAGTAAGTACCTTCAACAAGTGTTATGTCTTAAAACTGGAAGGCTTTTCCAACCTGGAAAAGAGGCAGACCGTCCCCCTTTTCCAACCCCACTGCTGCTCACCTGGCTTAAGTATTATAAACCATACTACAATATTAATTATGGACTCAAGAGACAAAGATGAGAGTCATAATCCAACCACTCAAGTAGCTGATAGCCTGGTAAAGGAGGCAGGGATGGAGGAGACACATAACTCAAGGGGTTGTGGCAAGAGGCATATCAATAGTTCGTGCTCAGTTCTCTTCCTGCTTAGAAGAAACAGAGCACAAGATGGATAAAGCACCTTGTAACCTCCCCCCGAGATGCAGAAGTCTCCTAACCCACATGCCTTCTCGCGTGTGCCCCATCCAATCCACTCCTCACACTGCCAAGATAATGATCTTCCTCTTTGTATATCACTTAGTGCTCAAGAGCTTTCGGTGATCTATGGAGAGGTCGGTGTTCAGGCCAGATCTCTGAATCATGGTCTCTAGAACTTGTGAGCAGAGAAAGTGAGGAGAGAAAACAGGAGAATGAAACCCTGGGAAAACGTGGCATTGTAAGACGGGCAGGGGAGGAAGAGCCTCCCAAAGAGTATTCGCAGAGGTGGGATGGAAACCAAAAAGGAAAAGAATACAGGGATCTTCGTGTAACGAGAAATCAGAAACAATCAATAGCAACAAAGGCTGAGAAAAATTCTAAGCAGGAAGAGAACTGAGCATGAACTATTGATTGCCTATTGACTTGTGAACTCTAAATAATTTAGACAATTGGTCGGATTAAAAGTCAGGCTTCATGGGTTTGAGGTTTGAGTATGAATCAGGCACAGCAGGGACAGCAAGAAACTTCATTTCCCCTTTTAAGAAGATTGGGAATGAAAGGGATATATTTAAAGCGGTCCAGCTTGTAGTCAATTTATCCAAGCCCTCAGCGTTGGCTTTAACTGCTGAGCGCAAAGACTGTCTTATTTTTCTCTACATCTTTATCCCCATCCCAACCTATGGTGGTCAGCTGCGTGTGCAATATGTGTTGGTAATTTTTCTGCAATTGTCTCTTCTGAAATATTTGTTGGTGCTTGCAACAGTGATTTTGGACATTGTTCATCTGGTTTTTCTTTTTTTTTTTTTTTTGGTCCTATTAATTTGTATTCTCTAAAAAGAAAGAGCTAACAAAATAGATAAAGATACACTTGGTAGATTCACACTTGAGTTATCACAGATTCTGAACTTAACAATGGCCCAAATTAAGATTTATTCGTGCAATTTTGGCAGGCCATGAACTTGCAATGTAAGTCAATAAGAAAACGGGATTTGCATTACCAACCGGCAGGCCTACAGCAGCACAAAACGATTTATAAACAACTTTGGTGGGAACTTCTATTATACAAAGCAGAGTTTCTCCAGTGGGGCCATATTGGGCCAGATGCGGGAACTGACCTCACGTTTGATCTGATGTCCCAGCGCCTGTTAGGTGTACGAAATGTTCTCTTAGGTACATCAGGGTTATGACTCTCAGCGCTAGATACCCCCAGCCCTCCCACTGGCTATGCACACAAAACTGTCTGCAACCCGCAACAAGGAAGATTGCATGCTTCTTTTTTGCCCAGAGGAAACGATAATTTCCTATGAAAACATCAAAGGCTCCCTTCCTAGCCACCCTGAGAGCTCTTTTCCAGCCCCTTTCCCTTAGGTTAGCCCTAGGATATTCTGGAAGTCTCTTCAGTCAGATCTTGGCGCAGGCCTCCTGTTTCTGTGGAGGCTTCACCAAATCCAAGCACCGATTCTCTCTAGCAGGCCTGAACCCTGCCAATTTTTTTTTTCCAACACCTCCTAAGCCTTTCCATAGTGGAGGGCTCACCCTGCCTGCTCAGAGCCAGAGAGCATCAAGTCTGATGGCTCTGTTGAGACTTGGCACGCTGGAGCCCGGGTGCTGCGGCTCCCGGTCCGGTCCGGCGGTGCCAGCCGCTCTGCAGCGGCCTCCAACAGCCAGAGTCTGTGCACACAGGCCTCGGCACTGCCAAATCTGCCTCTCTCTGGGGCGTGGAAGGCAGAAAGCAAACACTCACTGAAGCACTGCATCAGCAAGTCCCATTATCCATGGACAGAGAGGAAGCAAAGGGGCTGAAAGAACAGGCAGCGGACACGCGGACCAAGGTGGGAATCCCACTCACAGCGCCCTCTACCTTCTGCAGGCTGCAGTGCAGGTCAGGAGGACCTCCGCGCCCTTGCAGGTGGAGTTCCCCCCCCTCTTTGCCAAAGTCATCTTGCCGGTCTCTTTTGCGTTACAAATGTTGCCTTGTCGTTCTGAAGCGTGGGTTAACTGCTCACCAGAGAACCTCACCAAGCAGCGACGGTTCTAATCATGCCCAATTCTTTATTTAGCCAAATAGTCTTGGGAAAAGAAGTGTGAAGAAAGACAGGCTCCATGCTTAGCCTCTTTGGGTGCATGCGGGATCTTTAACTGACGTATATTAGAGAGGTAATTGCTTGACTCCATTGAAACCTAAAGTGGCTCGCTCCTGCTTCCTCTCAGCCAAAGAGGCACTTAGTCATTTCTTCTCTTGTCCATCAAAACAGGCATTGCATCCAAGACATTGCCCAACTCAAATCCTGTAATTCCCTCTAAGTCTATCATAACCTTCCAAAATCAGCTTGTTAGTTTAAAATAGCCTTGTAAATAGCACTCAGCAACTCACACAGAGCAAATAGTGATTTATACCTGGAAAAAAAAAAAAAAGGAAAGAAGGAAAACTGTCAGCGTTTGGCCCAGCCTGGAGGAAAAAATAATGATGTATTTATGGGCTACTGTTCTAGTAATGTTTACTTTAAAATAAATTTTTATATTTTATTACAAGGATGAAGCATAACGAGTAGGGAAAGTTTAGAAAACACAGCTAAGTGAAAAATAGAATAAAATATTAAGATGAACTATAATCTCACAATGGAAAGGTCACTTGGGCTAACATTTTGGTTTTCATTCTTCCAAGTTATTCTTGATTTCTCTATGTCTTTCTCAAGCTTATCCTCAAAATGGGATCGTACAGCTTACAATCATCACTTGCAAGGCCATTTTAGAGGGTGAAATCTGTGTCAAGAAATAACTCTGAGCACAGGGGACAGTTTTAGCCACTGAAACCCAACCAGCCTTGGGGAGCGTCAGGTTGTGCTCACGGGGTTCAAACCACAATAGCTCCATTGGGTGCTCAGCCACATTTTAATTCCATGTCATAGCTCTGGGCACTGGGAGGGAGCAGGAATGGGGGAGCCAAGAGGACTTACTGTAAGTCAACATGTTTGTTGATACTGGACCAGTACCTGAGCCAGAGGACGGGGGCAATGCCTTGCAGGGCAGACAGACAAAGAGCGGGAAGATGGCCTTCCAATAAGGAAGGGCAGGCACCCTGTGACGCTTTCTCCAGAGGACAGACCCTGGGAATTCTTTCCATCTGCACAGAGGACCGCGGTCAGTGCTTTGTGCTCTGCAAGGCTTTGTGTCCGTCAGAAGAGCGCCCTCTCCCAGTCACCGACTTGTTTATTTGGCATTTACCCAAAGGCATTAGGGCTCCTTTCAGAAACATTTGGTCAGAGGCCAATTATTGTAGCATATACTATGGAGAAAGGAGGTCAATTTAAAGAAAGTTTAGATAAAACAACAGCAGCGACAACAAAGCAGCCTCTTTAAGGGGCAAAGATGCGGGTGCAGTGTTCCTAGGGAAGGGACACTGACCCCATTCCCTTGAATTTGGACAAAGAAGCTCATCAAAGAAGCTCACCAAACCCAGTCATTCAGAAGCGTGAAAGAGGCCCTCATGCCTCTGCATCCTGGCCAGGAACCAAAGACTCCATCAGCTTTGACACAATCAGTCCTATTAATATGAAGAGGCCTTAGGATTGGGGCAAATTCTTCTGGGCAGCCAACTAGCCTTAAATGATCTGCCAAAGCCTATCCGAGTGTTGTTTGCATTCTAGCTAGAAAATATCAATACTTTAGGGGGCACAGAAAAGGAGGGGAATGGAGCTCACATTTCCTGAGCTCTTGCTAACTACAGAGGATTCCATGGTGCCACATTTAATGTTCACAGTAGCCCCGGGATCATTGTTCCTAGTTCACAAATGAGAACGCTGAAGTTCAGACTGTTTAAGTGACCTGGCTCCAAAAAGTGCCACGTTCCCATTCAGAGCCCCAGGCACTGGTTCCACAACTCACGTTCTTAACCTCTAGGCTATTTTGGCCCCAATCCCCTTTCTAGGGATCCTTATGTTTGGCCTTGACCCTTTTCCCTGTTTCGTCAGAAGGGTGATGAGTTTTTATAGGCGATTATAATGAATGGGAAATCTTAGTTTGTTATAGGCTTATACTTCCTGCAGGAAAGAACCAGAAGTTGGGATGAGGGAGAACTTCGCACAGATCCAACCTTTTCTATTTCTCTGTTTGCGCTTAGTTAACAAGGAAGTGCCCTGCAGGACAAATATTTAACATTTAATATTTATTGAATACTTAGCCAGTCCTCCAAAGACAGACAGACACGGAGAATCAAGAATAAAACAAGAAAAAAGGAAAAAAGAAAAGAAAAGGGAAGGAGAGTAGATAAGCTATTCAAGGTTCAAGAGAGAAGATGAAGTTTGTCATCGTGCACAGTCTTAAATATCATTCTCCCCATGCCCATAGCATTGCCGTTGTTACCCTTCAAGGAAAAGGGCAATGCTTCCCTGAGCAGGGACTTGGCCACAAAGCACACTGGGGGACCCCTGTCCGCAGGACACAGATTCCAACTGTGGTTTTCCAGGGGTGGGACCAGTGGCTCTGGGCCATCTGTGCTCCCTCCACCGGACCCCACGAGGTTTCACCGTGACAGCTGAGCAGGGCTAAGATTGCAGCCTTCAGCACTCTGGAAAAAAACAGCTGCTGTGGTTCCTTTGCTGGCTGGCCTGATCTCCATTGGCCAGTGGGACATTAAGGTCTTTGTTATTCACGCAGCAGTTGGAATCTCTGTCCATTTAAGGAAGGAAGCTGCAGGGTAATCCAGCCCTGGCTGTGCCATTGATGAGTGACTCACTCATTTCTGCCACGTGAACTGTCGATGAACCCGGGCCCTTCCTCAGCCCTGGTCTCCAGCCTACACTCGATTGAACTTAATGGATTCCTGAGGAATACGTGTGGTCTATATATTAAGTCAAATTAAGCCCCCTGCACCATAAACCATGCTTCTCAGTTTGTTTTGATAACCTTAGAGAATAGGAAGGAAAAAAAAGTGCAGTCTGGGAAAAGAGCAAGAAGACCGCCACATTGGTTTACCCCAAAGGGAATCCATGTAAGCATTTGCCTGGTGCCTGGGGGGCTGAGGGTCTCACCGTGGGGCACACTGGGCTGTGCAAGGCTAAGGAACGGCAGAGAATAGAGTCTAGTTCTTGGAGTGAGGAGGCACTGGATTCAATCACTGCTGTGCTACTTACTAGCCGTGCAACCCCAGGTAGCTAACTAATGTCTCCCAGCCTCTGTTTATTCATCTGTAGAATGGCCCCTTCCAACTTCATAGAGTTGGCATGGGAATAAAACACTGGGGAGTAAAGTGTTCAGCACAGTCCGTAGCAAGGACACATAGCAAACACTATTGAAGATAGGAATATACATGTATCTGTATTGATTTATATATGTGCACACATCTATGCATACATATGTGCATTTACACATATACATACACCTACATATATGTGCATATAGGCACGCACTGATACACATACAGGTGCATGTACATGGGCTGCATATGTAGGTAAGTGTATACGTATATATGTGTATATATGTATAAGTGTATATATATACACATATATAATTATATACCAGCCTTTATATGGCCACAAAGTTGTATAAAGCCTAGGCAGGGTGTTCAGAGGGGACACAGTGCAGGGGAAGCTGTGAGCTGAGGTGTGACTGCAGCGCCCAAGCCTACCTGAGTAATGAAAAGGGCTCCCCCTTCACTGCCTGTCATGGTCTGAGGCAGAGAATCCAATTATCAGGGAAGCCCCTTACCAGAAGAAAGGGCTGACCTTTCATGGTTTTGCTGTTTCTAAAAAGAAACTAGAGGCTCCAACTACTGCCAAGACTTATGAAGGGGAGAATCCATCGCGAACCAACAGTGCCACGAAGACCATCAGTAAGTCACACCTGTGCCCTCCAAGTCTGCCAGGAGAAGAAAGGGCTGGGAAGGGACTTAGGGGGCTGAGAGAGGAGGTGGCTGAGTGCAGGCCCAGGGGCAGTCTCAGGCTGAGGAATGCCTTGGTGACACACACCTGCTTTTCTCAGATTCCTGTCACTGACTAGGGAGTTCCCAGGCCTTCAGGAGGGAAACAACTCAAGTCTAAAACAGCTGAAGGAAGGAGATGTAGGGTTGGTTTTTTGTTTTTTGTTTTTTGTTTTGAAACAGAGTCTCATTAGTCACCCTCAGTTGAGTGCTGTTCCATCACAGCTCACAGCAACCTCAAACTCTTGGACCTCAGTGATTCTCTTGGCTCAGCCTCCCAAGTATCTGGGACTATAAGTGCTTGCCACAAGGCCCAGCTATTTTTTGGCTGCACTTGTCATTGTTGTTTAGCTGGTCTGGGCAGGATTTGAACCCGCCAGCCTCGGAACCACCGTGCTATGGGCATTGAGCTGTGGGTTGGTTGTTTTTGTTTTGTTTTGCTTTTTCTCACTAGCAGAATGACCCCACCCCAACTAGGCCACTGGCAGTCCCATCCTTCCCGTGATTTCTCGGCACAGTGATTCTCAGTGGTTCCACCACTGCGTTTTTCACTTTCCCCTGCCCTAATCTTGACCTCCCACCCAGAGAGAAGGCCCCAGAAACAGGATGCCCAGTAAAAGTGGCTAAGACGAGTGAATGGGAGATCAGGGTTCTGGTGGCAGCTCTGCTTTAACTCAGGAAGGGCCTTCAGACCTCTTAGCTCCAGTGACCCTGAGTTTCCTAAATTGACTATGAGGACAAGAGCATGAGCTCTGTAACCCTCTCTGGGCCCTCACAAGAATCCAGCATAACTGTCTGTGTGTGCGTGCATACATCGTGGGCCTTTGGGAATCAGTGCAATGCTGCACACATGTACCTCTTTCGGGGTTTGCACCCACAAGGACTCCAGAAAGAGAGCTCTTATTGTTGCAACTAACACAGCAGCAGCATGAAAACCCACAAAAGCAGCCCATCTCAGGCCTGCCACAGTCGGGCTAGGCATGCTGTAGCAGCAGGCTGGGGTCTCTCTGTGCCCTCCTAGAGGAGGGATTTCCAGCCTTTGAGTCACGGACACCAGGGGGCAAGAGGATCCAGTCATTATCGGTATGCATGAGTACTGAAATTTTCAAAAAGTTTTTCAAATCAATTTTGTTTTACTTTGAGCTTTAAATTCGAATGATTCCAAAAAGATCTAGAGTTTAAATGTGGGCTGGATGTTGGTAGCAAGAATATCCAATAATACATGTTCTTACATAATGTCAAAGTCTACGTCGTGAAGTACTTTCAGCAACACGTGGGCAGGGGCCGGGGGAGAGGAGTTTGGGAAGCTGCACAGGGTGTCTCAGCCGCGGGTGCCAGGCTGGCTCAGGCCTCAGTACCTCCACGCTCACCCGGCTTCACATCTGGTTCCTAGATACTCCTCAGTGAGACTGTGAATCTCTTGCTTATTAATTAATGTATTTTTTTGACACGTAGTCTCACTCTGTTGCCCAGGCTACGGCGGGCAGCATCAGTCTAGCTCACTGCAACCTCAAACCCTGGGCTCAAGTGATCCTTCTGCCTCAGCCTCCCGAGTAGCTGACACTACAGGCACCCACCACAATGCCTGACCAGTTTTTCTATTTTTAGTAGAGATGAGGTTTCACTCTTGCTCAGGCTGGTCTGGAACTCCTGAGCTCAAGCAGTCCTTCTCCGTCAGCCTCCCAGAGTGCTAGGATCACAGGCCTGAACCACCGTGCCTGGCCAATAATTCCTTCTTAGTCAAATAATCAAAACAAAATAAATCACAGCCCCCTTGCATGCACGGACCTTTTCTTTTCCTTCTTTCCAATTCGAGTTAGGGGCAGTGGAACCATTTCTTCCTACTTGTTTGGTCAGGGCTGTGACTTCAAAACCCTTCCTCTCACTTCCTCCTCACCCAGGGTGGTGCCAACCCTGCCCTCCAAGGAGAGCCTCTTGGCAGCACTGGGTGGGGACTGTCCAGTGCGGCTGGAATGCAGCAAGGGACAGGTCCCGGGAGACGGGGTGCCTGTTGACCACTCCCGCCAATTGTCTGGGGGAAGAAGCACACAGTGCTAACTGTGAGAGGTGCCTATCAGGCCACGTCCATCTGTGAGGGGACTACAGTGCACGCCTTTGTGATCTGGAGGCTGATGTGGCCGAGGCGGGGAGGAGCTGGCAGGCAAAATCCTTCCAGCCTCCTGGCCTGGGCAGCTGCAGAACGTCCTGTCTGAGTGCCTCTCTCTGCCTGCCCCACATCAGGTAATTTTCTTTGTTAAAGTAAAGGCAGAGGCCAGAGGGAGGATGTGAGAAACAGCAACTCCATAGCAAAAAATGAAATGCTATCTCACCCGCATCATTGTCCTTGTGGAGCAGAGAGAGCCACAAGAAAAGAGAAGCTCTTATTTCTTAATTTGTTCATCTCTCATCATCAAAAGAGTTTCTGCATTACCAGCAGTGGTTCCCAGGAATACAGAAATTCTCAAGAATCTATATGCCACTTCATGGACAGAATGAAACATTCCCTACAAAGCCAACTTTTTTTTTTTTTTTTGAGACAGAGCCTCAAGCTGTTGCTCTGGGTAGAGTGCTGTGGCATCACAGCTCACAGCAACCTCCAACTCCTGGGCTCAAGTGATCCGCTTGCCTCAGCCTCCCAAGTAGCTGGAACAACAGGCACCTGCCTGGCTCCTTAGTCGCTTGAGCCACAGGTGCTGAGCTGACAAAGCCAGCTTTAAGGAAGAAGGTTTGAAGAGCCCTCTCAACTTTACAACGTTCCCCCAAGGCTCCCAAGACAGTACCCCCCAACCCCTCCTTCCCCCCCATTTCCCCCTACCCCCATTGTCTTGGATGGTTAGGAGCAGGAACAAGCTTGGGAGCTAGAGGAACCACAGAATTAAAGAACACTCAAATTCAGCTGGGCATGGTGGCACACACCTGTAATCCTAGCACTTTCGGAGGCCGAGGCAGGAGGATCGCTCCAGCCCAGAAGTTTGAGGTTGCTGTGAGCTAAGCTGAGGCCATGGCACTCTATCCTGGGCAACAAAGGGAATTATGTCTCAAAACAAAACAAAAGAAAAAAGAATTTTTCAAAGAACGTTCAAATTGGTAATTCCAGGTCTAGCTAATAGAACTTGCCTAGGAGAGGGTGACTGCAAGTCTCTCTTTGGACCCATCAAGGTCCCTGCCCAGACTTGGCTCAGACCCACATCCCAGAGCTGAACTGACCCTTTTGAGGGCCATTTACCCTGGTCTGCATGGAAGGCCCAAGCCCTGGTCATGTTTATCCCTAAATGAAGGACATTCGAAAACATACGCTAAATGGAAAAGAATTGGTATTCCCTTGCAGAATAGGCCCCTGGCTGCTCTCCTGCCGTCTTGCACATACCTTGGTATGACTGAGTGAAAACTAAATAAGATATTGAGAAAGCGTTAACGGAATCTGCAGTCCTTTATCTAGTGCCCAGGGTTCTTAGGCTTTTCCTTTGGATTAAAGCGTTAATGCTGCAGTGTGAAAATGCAAATTAAAGGGAAGGGATTACCCGGCAGGCCCAGGCTGAGAAAACCAGGTTTGTCCTGAGGACAAGGAAGGGAAAGGAGAAAACACAGCTCCCTGGGGAGAGGGGC